>PVHX01015795.1:0-45392 GCA_004024805.1 Geosciurus inauris
CTACACTGATTTCTATAAAATGAATACAGGATAGGAATCCAATAAAAGATGGATTCTTGTATTGTCACCCATTACATTTATCACATTGCAATTAGAATATCTTTACTTCTGGTTTAAATAGAAGTTTAAGTACGTGTTTGACAATTTCAACTTAACGTAGCTTTGCAATCATTTGACAATTTAGCTAAGTGTGTTTGTGTTTGATTTGGAGGATATGTCTGATCATGCATATGCATTTGCACATCACTCTTGGACTCAAGGAGAGAAAGGTGGGTTACCACGGCCTGAATCTGAAAGTTAATTAGTTTAATTTTGAAAATGCATCTGTAAATAAAGTTTGGAGACGTCTGTAGAAAGAGGTTGTGAGTCAAGGACATGTAGATCAAATTGTGAAATGTCTTTAGTCCTCCCTTTCCTCCTTGAGAGAATTAATTCCAAGGTTAAGCAATGATCATGTGATTACCAGTGTCTACCAAAATTTGCCTGAGGGAATTTGAGAACCATCTTTACCCTATATGAATATGAAATAAAACTTGGCTAATAGCATACACACAAATAAAATCTAATAGAACTCAGTCTGAATTCCCATTTCAGATGAGCTCTTATGAAACGTTATGTTTTAAAATAGGACTTACATCGGTATTAGGCAAATGAAAGGTTCTAAATGAAAGGTATTATTGGTACTCTAGACCTTGTCTAATAGTGTTGGGTGGCTTTCTCTTTTCAGTTTTCAGTTTTTTTTTTCCACCAGAGTTGTAGTAGAATTCCTTAAAATTTTACCATACTAATATTTTTCCACATAGGAGTTTCACTGACTCTAGAAGTGGTATTTCTTATTTCTACAGGAAAGTGAAATTTAGAAAAGATCCATGGAATGGAGTTTCTTTATATAAAAAGAATAACAAAAGGACATATATTTTAATCAGTATCTTAATTCTTAGCCTCTTATTGAAATAGCATGTAGTGTATGATTGACATATGATTCACATTGATTGAGTGAATGCATGCATGTTATCTACAGACCATATGAAAAATGCATTTTTCCCAAAGGAAAATAAAAGAGTTACTTCTTAAACATATCTAAAGCACAGATATGTTTCCAGGTATGGTTTTAATGTGGTAAAATCACTTCAAGATCATTTTGGAAAGAAATGGGTTGTTTTTACAAAGCATAATAACAATGTTTTAGTAAGGTTATATTTCTAAATACATATTTTGTGCCTGAAAAACATTGATTCTTAACACTTGCTTCAAAAAAAAATAATTATACTCAAAAATATTCTCAAAGTGAATTATTTAAATTCATTTCAACATTTAAGAAATATTTATATCTTATAGGATTTTAAAGAATGGCAGTGTATATTTAAAATGAAAAATATTTCTCAACTATCAGATTACAGATCTTCAAGTAAAGTCAATATCGAGAGGCAATAGTGTGATTTTTAAATTATATATCCAATATGTCTGAATTTATACAAGTAGTATGTAAAACTCAAAGACTCCTCTTTATTAGTATTATTATATTAGCACATATTAATTGTACAAATTAATGAGTTTCACGCAAAATTTCTACACATGCATATATTGTGCCTTGAACATGTCTACCTTCCCTTCTGCTCTGCCTAGCCCTCTCGTCCCTCCCCAATACTGACTTTATTATATTAAGGTCTGATCCTTCTATAGTTAATTTTTTCAGAACTCAGAACTTTTTCATGAAGGGATGTTGAATTTTACCAAAGAAGTTTATCTTTAATTCTAGTTTTATGCTTTATAACTAATTTGTGCATATTGAAACATATTTGCATTCCTGGAATGAAACCAACTTGATTATGTGCTTTTTAACATCCTATTGAATTCTATTTCATTTATTAAGGATTTCTGCATCTACGTTCATCAGGGATATTGGTCCATAGTTTTCTCTTTTTGTTGTGTCCTTATAAGGTTTGAAAAGAATTTGTAAGAGGTCCTTCACTTTCTATTTTATGGAATAATTTGAGAAGCATTTAGGCTGGTTCTTCTTTAAGGTCTGACAAAAATTCAGCATGAATTCTTCTGAACCTGGGCTTTTCTTTGTTGGAATATTTTTACTACTATTTCAACCTCTTGTTATTTATCGGTTTGGGTATTTTTATCCTCTTAGTCCAAATATTTAGGTCATATTTTTCTATTTCTTCTAGATTTTCCAATATATTGGTATATAGATTTTCAGAATATGCCCTAATAGTCCTTTGAATTTCTGAGGTACCTAATATAATGTCTCCTTTTTAGTCTCTATTTTTATTTATTTGTGTCTCCTTTCTCATATGGTTAGCTTAACTGAAGGGTTGTTAATTTTGTTTTTCTTTTTAAAAAACAGCTCTTAGTTTCATTGGTCCTTTGTATTGTTCTGTCTGTCTATATTTATTTAATTTATTTCTCCTTTGATCTTTATAATTTTTTTCCTTCTACTGATTTTGATTATGGTTTGTTTTTAAAATTTGAGATTTAACATTAAATTATTTCTTCTTTTTTTAAATGTAGGCACTAGTTGCTATAAATTTCACTCTTAGTACTGCTTCTGTTATATCCCACATGTTCTGGTTTATTGTGTTTTCTGGTATATTGTGTTTCCATTTTCATTCAATTCTGAGAATTTTAAAATTCCCTCCCCAATTTCTTTAGTGAGCCATCGTTTAATAATGTGTCAGGTAATCTTCATTGTATAGTTTCTGTACTTTCTCTTGATTTCTAGTTTCATTCTATGGTGATGCAATAAATTAATTCAATTTTGTGAATTTATTAAGACTTCCTTTGTTGTCTAATATATGATTATTTTAGAAAAAGTACTCTGTGCTGATGAAGAGAATGTGTGTTCTTCAGCTGCTGGATGAAATATTATGTAGCTGTCTGTTAAATCCATTTGATCTATAGTGTTACGTAATTCTGATACTTGTTTATTGATTTCTTTTCTTCCTGTATGATTTTATCTATTGGTGAGAAAAGAGTATTGAAGTTGGCCACTATTACTGAATTAAGGCATAACTCCAATAGTGTTTGTTTTATAAAATTGGGTGATTTAGTATTTTCTATGCTTTCATTATTGTTAAAAAATAAAATAAAGAAACCAATGAACAACAAAAAAGAAAGGGGGGGTGTAATATAAAGTAAAATAAAAGGTTGAAAAGTACAAATAAAATTAATAAAAATTTAAAAAGAAAAAGGCTATTAGAAAAAAATAGAAAAATGAAAAGGAGAGAAAAGAAAGAAGAAAAAAAGAAAAAGAAGAAAAAAGGAAGTGAAGGAGAAAAGTGAAAAAAGGTGGGTGAAGGAAGAGGAAAAAACAAAAAAAATAATGAAAATTTAAAAAGAGGAGGAGAGGAATAAAACAAACATACAATAGCAACAACAAAATGCATTGATAAGAAAAAATTTTTTTTCCCTGCCAAGGAGCTCGAATGAGTGGGTAAGAGTGGATATTTGTAACCTATGTTGATCAAATCCTCTCTCTAGGTCTTCTTGGACTGTGGCCTTGAATAGAGTGAAGGCTGGGGGTTATTCACCCTACCTTCTTTCCTTTGTGGTGCTCATCAGGTGACTAGTGGAAGTGATTTTGTAACTGGAGTCTGTTGGAATATCTTTCAGCTGCTTTGCATGTTGGAAGGAGCTTAGCTAGAATGCAGAACTCCTCAGATAAAGATTATTTCCTGGGCTGGGCATGGTGGCACACATCTGTAATCCCAGTGTTCTGGGAGGCTTAGACAGAAGGCTGGAGAGTTCAAAGCCAGCCTCAGCAAAAGCAAGGAGCTAAGCAACTCAGTGAGACCCTGCCTCTAAATAAAATACAAAATAGAACTGGGGATGTGGCTCAGTGCTTGAGTGCCCTGAATTCAACCCCCAATACCCTCCCCCCACAAATAAAAGTTTATTTCTCAGGCTCTTTGGTCTGAACACTCAAAGAGCAGATTAGAAGGTACCACCACTGCCTGTCAACAACTTAGGATACAATGTGGAACTCTCAAAATATTCTTTCCAGAATTTTATTTTTGGTACTGTGTTCTCAGAGTTTGGGATTAACACTGGCTCTTTGGCGGACTCTTTACACCCCCTAGGGCAGAGGGAGTCTGTGGAGCCTCAAAGATTTGTGCTGGTGAAAAGGAAATGGGTTCCCAGCCATTGCTGCCCTTATTCTGGTTTTCTCTGCCTGTCTCCTACACACAATCACACATGACTGCTTATTTCCCAGGCTCTAATAGCTTCCCTATGAGACCACTGATTCCAAAGGCAAGTGTCTTCCATTCCACCATGCGCCATGTTCTAGTCTCCCACTACACGGAACTCTTAGGGAGTTTTGAGTTTGTGCCAGAGTCTCTCTCCACTGGGGTTGAACTGACTCTGGAGATTGCTGCCCACTGAGCCAGTATTGTAATATTTCCCCAGAGGTCTCTGAGATAGGAAAATAGAGTGGTCTTTGATTCCCAGATCAGTAAGTTCAAACAATAGGACCTTTCTTAAGATGGCTCCCAGTTTCAGCACTGTGAGAATAGGATGGAAAGTACAAGTAATTTCTCAAGAGCCAGACTACCATGCAAATCCTAGGTCTATGGTCTATTTAGACTATATTTCTGCAAGTTGCCAAATCCTGTGCCAGTGGACTCACTGAGACTCTTTTCACCTCGATCCTGCCAAGGGGACAGACCCCTTCCCTTGTCCACACTACTATTCAATTGGTACTGGGATACTCTGCTTCATCTTCTATTCCACAAGTCTCTCTATTTCTCTAAGTCTATATGATCTCTACTGGGAACTCCAGCACACTTCTATGCTCACCCATTTTAGTAAGTAGCTATACTCTAGTTGTTTTGGTTCTATTTCATGGAGAAGCAGGTAAGTGTTGTGGGCTTCTAATCCATCATCTGTGCCTCCAAGATTCCTCTTTCTAGCAGCTGAGCATCAAGAAAGTTTACATCTTGATAAGTCCATGTTAACAAGTAGTGACAGGTTTCTTACCTTCTAGTCCAGGACTTTTTCTAATACAGACTAATGGATCATACTGTTGTTTAGTATGTTGGCCACCCAACATCAAATTATATTTATTTAAGTGAAGCATGAGACTTTGTCTTGATTAAAGATGCATCAAATATTTTAAAGTATACTTATGAACAAAATTAATAATCTAGGTGGAACCCATAAAAAATTTAGCCATGATTTATGAGTAGTAAATGAAATCTTGACTGCAAAACGATTACATTCTGATACTGACACTGGATGAAAAATTACCACTAACAATGGGAAAATAATATTACAATATTTTTAGAAAATAAAATTGGAGCCTACCCTAAACATGAAAAGGAAAAAACAAGAAATTATTCCATTGTTCTGGGTGAATCCTAATAATATCTTAAGTATTTATATCAGATTTCCAGGAATAAGAAAGTCCATGCTAATTCATGGCTTTCAATCAAACATATAATTAAAAACCATAGAGAGTTTGATTTAGATGGTCTAAAGCATCATGACATTTTTGGCCTTCTTTTAAAGATGGATCTGAAATAGCTTATTTAAACCAAATAGTAAAGATGAAAGGAAGAACATAGTAGGTGTGTTAAGAAAATAACAAAAGTCCTATGAGGATTCTAAGAAAAGATAGTTTGCACAATTGGCATAAAAATAATAAGAAGAAAAATATTTGGTTAGTTTTTCAGAGGGAGAATGTGATTTGTGAATCTGATTCACCATATTTTAACCAGTCTAACTGATGGGACAAGAGCATCATATGGTGAAAATGTTATAGATTAATAATAATAATGAAGGAGAAGAAGAAGAGGAGGAGGAGGAAGAAAAGTAGTTGTAGTAGAAGTATGTTCATTAAAGAAAGGAGAAGCTGGGATGGAAGAGGGTGTATGTGTGTGTATGTGTGTGTTTGCCTGCATATATGCAATAAAAATTCAAGTGGAAATTTGAATTCATTGAAGAATATTTAATTTATTGAAAAAAGGAGGTTAGGAAAGCAACAGATAAACACAAGTGAGTCTGAGTTTGAGAGAGTAAATAAAATTCCCCCTCTACATTTGGAAGATCAAACCCAATTCCAAAGTAATGTAGAGTTATACTAGATAAAAGAGAAAATGGAGAATGAATATATTAGAAACTAATGCACATTAGTTGGTGCAGACAGAAGAAATTAGGATGAGGTGTTTGAGTCAATGAGAACATCTCATCCCAATTCAAAATTTTGTATTTAACTAGAGAGATGAGTTTTTTTATATATGTATTTTAAGCAGAAGAGAAACATGATCATTTTTATTTTAAAAGACTACTCTCAAAGAGTGATAACTTTGGAAACAGGAAGAATAATTAGAAAGGTATCACATGAGCCAAGAGTCATGAGCCAAAGACCTGAATGAAAGCAAAGGAAGTATGAATAGTGCTATAGAATAGATTTAAAATGATGATTACAGCAATGATGATGTTGGTGATGCTGATGCTGATGCTGATGTTGATGAGGACAGTGATGCTGTTGCTGCTGTACTGATGATGATGATTATAGGTAACGTCTTTGAGTACGTACTATTTGATATGTGTGGGGAAAGTTTATTACATAAATTATATCAAATAAGCCTTATGACAGCACTGTAAGGTCAGACCTATTTTTATCTTCATTTGAAAGAAGATTAATCCTTAAAAAGTTTGAGTAACTTGATCAAGATCACAAAATTACTAAAAATCAGGGATAGATTTTCACCGAGGCTATCTGGAGTCCCTGCTTTAGGGCCACTTTATTATTTCACTTCTCAGTAAATATTAAAGAGGTAAAACAGTCAACCAGACAGTAGGAGACAAATGGAATTAGAGAAGAACCTAAGGTCTTTCCCAAAAGCTCTAACTTAGATAATTGGGATAACATTAGTCCTGTTTATTATTATAGAGAAGGCAGATGAGGGTACTGGATTGCCAGATCATTATTAGACATGAAGGGAGGTGCTGTCCAGTGAAATCTGCTCTAAAAATATGTTTATATTTATTTGTCTAAAGAGACAACCCAGAAAAGTATTTTGCAAAATACTTTGCAAATACACACAGCTGGGTGAGGAATCAACTATTATTGTATTGCTTAATAAATTGGGGGGGGGGAGGGTTCTTCCTATTCTTCCTGTATATCAATGCTCACTTTTTAATTGCTAATTTTATGTACTTTTAAGAATAATATGAAAAATGTTAACATTGAATTATGTATAGCTACGTAGCTAATTACAAATGTTATCAGAATTCAAGAGATGTACATAACTTCAAAGAATCCATATTCTAAAAAAATCACAACATCATCATCATCATCATATCTCTCAATTCCACAATTCCACCTGAAAAAATAAAGCTCCCTGTAACTTATCATCTAATTTCAATACTCACCCCTACAATACTCTTCTATTGACATGCTATAATATTTATGCTATTTCTAATTTTTTTTATATTTGCTAGTTTTTCATGTGAGACCAGCTGGCTTGGTAAGTACAGTTCTATTGCCTTTTTCATGAACATCCCTTTTAAAAAACAAACACTGAGAACACCCCTTGAAAGCACCTAGAGTATATGCAATTTTCTTATAATGATATTTATGAATTTTGGTCATTTTTAATTGTTAAAAATTATCATGATTAATCTATAAAAGAAAAAAAAGTCAAGGGTTTCTCAGATAATCTTTTTAGCATGCTAAAATTTTAGCAAGACTGATAATTAAGATTAAACAATTACAAAGAAAAAAACAATAATTTTGAGGTTTTATTTGAGTGATTTATTGGATTCTAAAACATTGTTCTGTTTTGACAGTGTGGATTGGAAAGAACAAAACAAAAAAAACCCTGTGCATCCCTGCAAACTTGATAATGATGTTCTGTCACTGCAGAGCACAGGAGGTGAGTCCCCAGGGGAAAAAAGAGAATATCTTGTCCTAAATGGACAGCTAATGACATACTTAAGAGCATAGTCAGTAAAATGTGTTACTGGAACAAGGTCTATACTAATTTATTTGAGGCTTCCAGTTCATTGATTTGTTTGGGGAAATCTCTTAGATTCATACATCTTTCAGTGCGGTAGTGGAGTGCAGACTGAAGATATAGTGAACACATATATAGTGAGAGTTCCTGGGGGAATATCAGAATTAGCAGCTCCATTTGAGGGTCTCTTGCTGGATTAAAAAATAATTAACTAATTAAATAGCCATTTCTTTCCCAATATTGTTTATATTGAAATTGATTCTGATCATCAGAAATTTCCTCCAAACAAGTAAAACCACATGTTTTCTTTTTTAATTATTGATGTCACTGTCCATTTCTTTTACAAGTAATGTACCTTTGTCTAAACAAAGAAAGTAAATGAAGAATTGGGCAATTAAGGAGAAAATTTGTTTTCATCTAATCAGACTAGATGATGATATTTTCCTCAATATCATTGATTTCCTCAATATCATTGGTTCTTCATTTCCATTTTGGAGTATAAGTAAAAAGGAAAATTAAAAATAAAGTATGCATTTTTACAGTATATAATGTGTTTGAGATATAATAAGGTAGAAAAGAATAAACAGTGATATCAAGACTCTAAGAAAATCAGCACATTTCAATACACACTAACATGATATAATATATATATTATGATATATTATAAGAGCTTCCTAAGTTCTGAGTAAAATATAACAAAAATTGTTTTATGTAAATATGAAAGTGGTTCACAAGGAGTTCATAATAAATCAAGAAAACTGATACTTAAACTGATATTTGTAATGTAATTTTTCATAAAATTTGTTAGGATGAATATTTTCCAGAATCATATCCACAAAGATGAGAGATGTTTATCCCAATCTGAGTTCAAGAAAAATATACTTCACATACATAATTGTGCATATGCATGTGTGTATATATATGTATATATACATCACAGAGTAAAAGCAAGTCTAAAATGAAGATATATAACAATCAATAGAAAAAAGTTGCATTTAGAAACATTTAAATATGCTGTAAAACTCATATTCTTAACTGTAAGTTAAAGAGAATACCTGCTAATTCACTGTGTTGTATATGTTCAAATGTAATGAATTATTGTCACAACAAATAAAAAAATTTAAATTTTCTTCCATACTTCACCTTACAATTATCACATGATATACCTTACATAAGACAACTACAATTTTAATTATTTGCAAGTTATATCTTAAAATTACAGAGAACATACAATTGTAGAGATATTTATAGATTACTACCTTTACTGAAGATTCAGTCATCATACAGTAATGAACTGGGCATGAGCATTGATGAAGAGAATGTCAGTCTGCTCACACCTATCACTCTCTTTTTGTCACTGTTTTCTTTTGTATGTACTCATTATTGAATCAATTAAACAAAGGATTGGAAAAAGATGATTTAAAAATATTTTATCTTTTATATTATCTATTGTCTTCAGAAGGATATTTTAAAATATCTAGCCTCTATAATACTAATAGAATTCTAGTGTTGTATGTTATATGAGTGGAGCTATAGTTATTTAACAATTTCTCTGTTGTATTTTAATCATTATTTTGTAATATGCATTTAGCATTTAATTCAGATCTTTGGAATTGCTTCTTCTTTTTTTTTTTTTTTTTGGTACCAGGGATTGAACTCAGGGGTACTCAAACACTGAGCCACATCCCCAGCCCTATTTTTCATTTTATTTAGAGACAGAATCTCACTGAGTTGCTTAGATCTCGCTTTTGCTGAGGCTGGCTTTGAACTAACTCCATCCTCCTGTCTCAGCCTCCCGAGCCTCTGGGATTATAGCATGTACCATCGCACCCAGCTCATTGGAATTGCTAAGTCAAAAATATCAGCAAATTTAGAATGTCAATTTGTTTTACAAAATTTTGTTCCAATTAATGTACTTATTTTTATCAGGTAGGATAAACTAGCTTATGTTGCTTTTAAAAATTCCAAGATCTCAGATTAAAACTAGTAAATTTCTCACTCAAGATACATTTCTTTGATGAGTAATTTTGGGTTCCATTCCAGCTTTGCTCACTCAAAGACCTAGAGTAATAGAGTAGTTGCCACATAGTATTTTTCTTTGACAAACAACAGCCCAAAGATCAAATCAACTGGCTGATTTTGTAAAAAAAGTTTTATCGTGCTATATCCACACCCATCTGTTTGCAAATTGTTTGTGGCTATTTGAACTAAAACAGCACTGTACAATAAAGGCCTTGAAGTTTAAAAAGTCTGAAATATTTTCTATCTGGCCCTTTACGAACCCCTAATTTGGTACATTCCTTTTAGGCACTGTAGTAGGTGGAAAGAAATTGGGATGGTGAGTCATGCTCTGTCTCTTAAAGTTTCATGCCTATTTTGATTAAATTTCATCACATTTTTTTTCCAGCAAAACTCATTGGTTCTATTTACCATGAATTATTTCTGGTTTAGCACTATTTGCTTGTTGAGTTTAGGTTATAAGAATAGCTAAAATGAAAATGAAAATTGTAGATCATATTTTTCCCTGAAAATCTTAGTTTTCATTCTGTTGTTTTACAATATTAGATATGGATGCAAAGAAGTCTAAGGTCACACTAATTTTTCTTTCTTACCTCCCGATGTCTCTCCCTCTCATTTTGTACCTGCTTTCCTGAAAAATTATTTCCTTATCTTGAAAATGTAATATTTTAATCAGAGTATGTGTCCATGGGAATTGATCCTGAAAAGTTCCATCAAGTTTCTCAATAACACAATATTCTTTTTCAATATGCTGATTTTGTTCTTCCTTCATTGGGAGAAAATACAATTGCATTAATTCCTTTAGCACTTTCTTCTAGTCATGCACTGGATGGTGCAACTGACAGTCACTATCATCCTGATGCTGCATGATCTTTATTCTCAGTTAATAAAATATTTTCAATTGTCTTAATCAGTTCTTTTCCCATTATTTGGCATTAACAGCAATTATTTTAAATCTTTTCTCTATGCTTTTATTTCTTCCTTTCTTATTCTCTTTTCTTAAACTTTTATAATAGCATCATTTAATTCATGAGTTTGTTCCTCTAAGTCTGTAGTCTTTCTATCCACATCCTTTTGCACTTTAATCATCTCATATTTAGTATGTCTTTTCATAAAAGTGTTCTAAGTTCTTATATAAAGAAAACTGAGAATCAATGTATTTATTTTTTGTTTTAGGTTTTATTTCATCTCAGAATTGAATATGTCAGAACGTGACCTTTTTTGCATCATTAGTTTTTCTTCCTGTGGTATTACAGATATAGTACAGGTTTCACTTTATTTATAAAAGATATAGTACTCTTTTCATTTTATTCATTTCTAACTTGAGCAATTTTTATTGTTTTTCTAATACAGTGAAGTTAAATTCTCCTTACTTCTTTCACTTCATTATTACGGGCTTATTTCTCTCCATGACTAAGCTTTAGTTTGAGAGATATGAATTATGTGCTTTTTTTGTTTTGTTTTGTGAGAGCCTCAGTAGGTGTGTGTGTGTTTGTATGATGGGAGAAGGAAGGACTGAGTTAGGGTAAAAGTTGCTAAGTTAGAAGGATGTGTTTTAGTAAGGCAAGTAACAGTTTTATCTGCAGTTCTGATATAGCGTCTACAACTTCTGATTGGAATATAGTTTATTCCTTGGGGGATAGTATTGAGCTTTGAAAATCTTTTCCCAGTTGCACTTGAATCTTACCTTTTGGAAGACATCACAGCCCAGATACACTCATTTCCTACTGAACCCACATTTCCAGAATTGTGTGCTCTTTTTATCCAATCATTTAAAAACAATTTTAATGAATGTACTTTGGTGATAATTTTATTTGTTTGTCAGAATATGGAATAGAATTCCCCCAGACTTTCTTTTCTATGTCTTTTGTTGAACACTCAAATGATCATATCTTTTGTCTTCTAGTCTACAAAATTTTTTTATTATTTTTCTAAGGATAAATATCTCTAAGTAAAGAGAATTATTCTGCCCTTCCCAAATAATCTTTCCTCCTACTAGAAAAGCAAAATACTAACCTCTATAATGCTTCCTTTCATGGTGAGGGATGAAGAGTTTCTCTGAGTTGATTCTTAAGGCACCTGACATCATTAGTTCAAATAAAAAGGAACTGAACTATTATTTCACATTTTTATGGAGTATGAAATAACAACTTTGCAAATTTCCTTCTAATAGTGCAAGTTATTGGACTAATGCATTTCTTCTCGAGTATTTGTGTATACATTCCTATATATGTATTTTTTTAACTATACTACATAATAGTCTTCCTTTTGTGAGGACGGGGGTTGTTTAGGCATTTTTGTTTTATCTCCCTTTTCTTCTAAAAATTTCAGTAAATATACATTAAGTATATAAATGAATAGGTAATACATACCTACAATACAGAGGGTCTTCAGACTGTTTTGGACACTTTCCCTCACCTTCTACACTTGAAACATTGAGTGCATTCTGTTTTTGAAAACATTCTAAATAGCATTCTCCAAGCCATTACTCATCAACTTTAGGTTTTAATACTAAGGATGAAACTCATCTCAATGTCTGTGGGACTAAATACAGCTTTCCATATCATTTTTGATCAACTAAATAAACCCAAAATATTATGACCAGAAAATTTATATTTTCAGATCAAAGAGCCATTGCTCTTTGGAGGATCAACCAATTATTACTTTTCCTATTTCTTGTCTGCACACAGGAAAATTATTATACTGAATGCAAAAAAAAAAAAAAAAAAACCTTCCCTAAAATGTCATGTGACATTTAAAAGTATAAATCTTTATTTTCAGTGCTTGCATAAATCTTTTTAATTCTTTTCTGCTCTTGAGCAGAAAGATGTAATGCCTTCCTGGTGTGTTTTTCAGGGGACACAATCAACATCACACATGGAATATATCTGTGAACAGACAGACACAATTATGTCATAGCTAGAGGGGAGAAAAATCAGGTAACAACCCTGCGTTTGCTACATTAATTATGTTCTTTTGACTAAGAGAAATAAGAATTGAGTTGGTTATTAGACTCACAATGACCCTGTTCTCAATATGTCATTCCAAAGTGGCAAGTCAAATCTGACTGTATGTGCATTGTGTGATTGGCTAATTAGGGGTAACACTTCTTTATTGGCTCAGGACTTCACAAAATGATTGTGTTCCTTGGAAATTTTTATACCAAAGAAAATTAAGGCATGCTGTCTCATGATGATTTGAAGAGTCTTTTGAGTGTATAAGTACATTAATATTTAAGTAAATTGAATGTTACATGCATATCACTGGCTTAGGGTTATTGGTATTATGAAAAATTAAAATGTAGTAATAGAGCTATTGGTATTAAATGGAAAAACATGAAATTTTGAAGAGAAGATTTTATTTTTTGTAAGAAAATACATTATACCTGTTAAAAAATAATTTGATGACTATCTTAGGTTATAACTGAGAATCTAATAGCAATGTTGATTATTTAAAATGTGATTTTTAATGTTGGGACCTTTGGGAGAAATTTGATGCATTTAAATGAAAAAATAAATATGTTATATTCATAGCTAATATAATGAGAAAGCATATATGCTACTGTTTACAACCTTAAAAAATGTATACAATGACAATTTAAGTGAAAAGAAAACTTATTTCTGGAGGTTAAATTCAACACTGAAGTTTGGAAGTAGCTATTGTATTTTCTATGTAGTTACTGTTAATACTATGCAGGCAACTCAATCCTAATTTTTAAGATGCTATGTGAGGGGATACTCAAATATCAACAACCTATCAGTTCAACTAAAGTTAAAAGCACTAGTAAGGTATGCTCATTAGTTTAGAATCATGTAATATGCTCATTAGTTTATTTAATCATGTAATATGCTCTTTATTAAGGTATGCTCATTAGTTTAGAATCATGTAATATGCTGATAACCTATTTGATAATACTTCCCAAACAAGGAAAGCCATGGATGAAGAGGGAAAGGAGATTTCCTGTTAGAGAAAGTCAGTTTCCTAAATGATATCTCATTGAAAAGCAGTTGCACATGTATGTCAATGCCAACTCACAGAAGAATACAGAATGGAGGAAAACCTACTACTTATTTTAGGTCAGAGAAGGTAGATCTGAGAGCTGTTTCTAGCTTTTCTTATTACTATAACATGAGTTCTGCTTGGATAACTGTATACTGAAAAGGGAGTCATATTTCAGAATTTGCATCCCTGTGGTACAATTTTGCTCAACTAAACTTGTGATGGGAAATCAATTTCTAGGACAAGGTCTGGCATCTGTATTAACATGTTATGAAATTCTGGTCTAAGACATGAAGAAAAATCTACAAGGGGGTTCTAGATAAGACTCACTGTTCTCACTGGTAACAAGTAAAAGTAGAGGAAACACAAAATTTTTCTCTATGTTGGATTCTTTTGCTAACCCTGAAACTTTGGCATCATTTTGGGAACTTGAGTAGAGCCATCATAAAAGAACTAGTTGACATACATGTAGATAAAGAATAATCATAGAAAGAACTTGAGTTATTATGATGTGATTTATTGATTACATTAATCAGTCATTCTAACTCTGACCTATTTTTATATGCAATATTGCATGTCTGTGTTGCCAAATTATTTTCAACTCTTCTCTTACTTGCAGGATAATTGGTATTTATTCAATATATTCAAGCACTTTTTTGTATAAGACAATCTATCTGAGGTGAGTTTGAAAGCCTTGCAAGTTTGGCAATGGCACAGGCATACAAATTAGTATTTTGTTTATTGACATTTTTAGGATAAATCTTAGGAAATATTACTCAAATTTAGAGCAGAAGAGCTTACATAACTGTACTTGATTTATACTTCACCATTTTATAAATAATATACTACACTCCAAAAATATTAATTGGCTGATCAAAGTAGCCCTAGCTCTTTACAGTTAGGTTTATTTAGAGCTACATTAAAAAACATTTGTCTTTATTCCTAGTCCAGTTTTCTTTCCATTATACCATGCTTTTCCTAGAAGCCTAGAAACTGTCTGCTATTAATTATCATGTTAAAAATATTGTTAGGTAGTTGGTTTTCTTTTTTTGAAAACCTGTGGTATTTATGAATTTTCCAGATTAACTGAGAGACTGGGTTGAACTACTGGTGTTGATGGGTCACTGTCCATGGTGCTAGAGTCGGGGAAAAAGGAACTTAATTACTGGTTGACCCTTGCTTTTTGATAGTAGATAGTCATATGCACATAGTATCACTTAATTGTAAAATTTATATTGTTTTTTTTAAAAAAATAACATGTTTATTACATTCATCTTGAAATTTGTAATCCAAAATCTTCCTTATGTCCTCATTATTAGGGCAGTAGTTAAGGTAAGCGTCTTCCTAATACATTGGATTCTTCATTATGTTGTTCTAATCAGAATAGAGACATACCATTATTTTTCCCTTCATAAAGAAAATATTCCCTTAATAATGCTTCCCTTTCCAATTTCTTCACTTTTCAGCAAATTTCAAAAGTATTATATGTATTCACTCATTTTTATTTCCTACCATTCTCTTTCTAATATACTCTGATCAGGTCTCCCAGTCTACCAAAGATACCCACATTGCAAAATTCAGTGGCCAAATTTCAACACTCATCTCATTTTACCTATTAATATCACTACATTAATCATGTATCATTAAATACCTACGTATGTTTGAAATTTGGTTGAAAATAAAAAAAGACATGGACAAAATTTCCTACCTTCTTAAGAATTGATATTTCAGTAATTTATCATAGTTAATCATACATTCTTGCTTTCTTCTTATGTGTTCCTGTGTAGCAGTCCTTCTTTTTGTTTTCATCTCTAACCCTCTAAACTTTCACAGGTTGTTTTGTGTTTCTAAATTTCTTCATGTTGCAGCATTGCATTGTTAAACAATTGCAATCTTTTTCCATTTCTACTTGTCACTGACTTGATGACCTCATTCATTCTTGTGGCCTGAATTTACATTTATTTTCAATTTTTTAAATGTATATTTTGTGCTTATATCTGTCTTCTGGACTCCAGATTCATATTCAATTGTCATTTCACTTGGATGACTAATACACATCACACACTTAATATGTGTTCATGTTAAGAAAATGAATTTAACATGATTTTCTCTTCCAAGCCTTTTGTACCTCAGTTAATGACAACTCTATCCCCAATGACCACTCTTTTGTAAGCCACTATCATCTCTTAGCTGATACATTGCTACAAAAGTTTAACTATAATTCCTGGTATTACTTTGTCCTTTACCAACCATTTCCAATAAGACAGCCAGGGAAATTCCTGTAAATTTTAAAATAGATAATGTCTTTCCTCTCCTCCAAGCCCATTAGGGACTTACCAACTCATTCTTAGAGTAAGCAGTGGTATCTATACAAAGGACCGAGAGGCATTACCTGGACTGGGCATTGGTAAATTTTCATCTTCTGCTACAAGCCCTCCTCCTTCATTTGTTACAGAAACAAGTACTTCTTAGATGGTCTTGCAACATACCTGCAAGTTCTCACTTGCAATCTAGCTCTAAAAGTTCTTCTTCACTTTTTCTCCTGGATATCCACTGCATTTCACTTAACACCACTATAGGTTAAAAAGTTATTGTTCCAAATGATGTCAAAAAACATACAAACGCAACTTGTTAAAATGTTGAAAACATGACAATAAGTTTTTCTTATAATAAAATGACCAATGAACCATATTCAAAGCCTACAAAACTGCTGTTTTCATATTATTGATAATACATGTACCACAAGCTTTTTCAACCCTAATACCACAGAATAGCTCTCCTTGCAATTATTTATTTGACTCAAGAATTGTGCTAACAACTTTGGTGTACGTTTTTATTTACACAACTTAATATTAGGACTAATACATCTCCCTATTCAAAATGAAAAAATTAGGCCAGGTTACCTAAAGCCACCTGATTTATGAGTGACAAAACTTAAAGAAAGTGCATGTTTTTAATTAATACATCATTCACACATCTAAAAACTCATCATAATCTTAAGAATACTTAAAAGTTTGTTTTCTTCAACAAACTTCATGCTCTTTTTTAAAGAGTGTTTTATAGGTCTTCAAAGACAGGTTAGGTTATTTTGCTTCTACAATATTGTAATTTTTCTCTTTTCTTATTTTCAACCTACAATGAACTTTATCCAGTCATATGAAAAATGCAATAACTTATAGATTTCCATGTTGAAGTATAATTTTACATCACCCAGATCTACACGTATTTATAGAGTTTTAGTTATTATTCTTGAGTCTCCAGGCATTTCTATTTTCACCCTGATACTCAACTCCAAATCATTTTCAACCATTGCTCTATTTTTTTTTCCAGATTTGAGCCAAACAAGTATAGAAAATAGAGTTCAAGAATCTTTAAAAACTTCAAACAAAAAGTCAGATAAATCATGAAAATCCTGTGTGGCCATGACCCTAGTGAGTCCATGAAAGATACATGGCAATACAGGAACATTTGAATAGTTCTGTATATCATGAACAAAGTGACAGCTGCTCAGTAAATTTTAGAATTCTTAATGTCTTCAATCAATGGAATTCATGGAAATATGAGAAGTTTATAATGTAATAATTCAACTTGTCTATTGTAATGTACTGTACGTCTATAACTAAATTCTGTTTGCCTACTTACATAGTTATAACTATGAATTCCATTGATTGAAGACATTAAGAATTCTAAAATTTACTGAACCTGACGGCTTCCATGGCATTGTCCTGCCACAGTTTATTTTTACATTTCACTCTATGCTTCCCTTTTTCTGCTGCCTCTTAACCTTTCTACCTCAATTAATAAGAGTGGTTGATGGCTAAATGTCTAGCCCTGAAGAGAGAATCCTGAAATTAAATAAAACTCTGGACACACAAGGCCATCAAGTAAATCTAACTCTTAATATTAGAGTTGCCTCAGTCTAAATGTAATGAAGATAGAAAATTATCTAAAACAAATCAAAACAAAGGAAAAATTAGCCAGCACTGAAGTGGTCAAAAAGTAAAATGGCTTCAGTTTTCTGGTAGGATATTAGGTTACTGCACAAAAAGTATCTTGTAAGACAAATTTCTCCATTTTCACCAATGGTAAAATAAACTTCTCTTTTATCCAAGAGTACATGTGCTTCAACTTGATGATCAATTATTTATTCTAACATCTGCTAATATTGGTAGAATTCCCAGAATCTTCCAGCACTACAACATTGTGTATGAGCATGGGATTATTAGTGAATGGAAGCTCACACTTTAATTATATAATTTCACTCAGACCTAGGTGTAACTTTTTGCTTTCTTCTTGTCACTTTTAATTTTTAAAAATTTTTAATATTTTTTACTTATTAATTGATTGAATGATTGCATGATTATGAGAGAAAGCAGCTATCACTTAAATGTTTTTATGGTTTGGATGTGAGGTGTCCCCCAAAAGCTCACATGTGAGACAATGCAAGGTTTAGAGGAGAAATGATTGGGTTGTGAGAGTCGTAACCCAATGAGTGAATTAATCACCTGATGCAGTTAATTGAGTGTAATTGAAGGCACTTAGTGTGTGGCTAGAGGACATGGGGCATTGGGGGTGTGGCTTTGGGGTATATATTTGTATTTGGCAAGTGGAGATCTCTATCTCTGCTTTCTGACTATCATGTGAGCTGCTTCCCTCCTCCACACTCTTCCGCCATGATGTTTGCTTCACGTCAAGCCCTGAGGAATGAAGCCAGCTGTCCATGGACTGAGACCTCTGAAACCATGAGCCCCCAAATAAATTTTCCTCCTCCTCAATTTTTCAGGTCAGATCTTTTAGTCACAGCAGTGAATAAGCTGACTAAAACAAACCCTTAATCACAGGAATGTTCATACGACATTATTGTAAAGTAATGTTATTTAACTGTATGGTATATGGGAAAAATTTTAAATTTAAGCCAATTTTCCTTTTGGGAGATTGTAATTACTTTATAATAGTGCATTATAGATAGCTGTAGTTGAAATCTTTATTGTTTATAAAGCACATCTACTTTTGTAGTGCTCTGAAAAGAAAAAAATGGAATAGCTTGTTCCCTGAATTCAAATTTTATATTAGATTTTGCTGTCCAAGGAAAGAAACTATGGGTAGGGTAGATCACATTTTAAAATTTTATTCAAAGTTAAAACTTTTGTACATATTTTCAATACCTTACTCAATTACCCTCCACCCATCTCTCCCTTGCTTTCTAAACATATTATGTAATAAACAAGGTTCTTTAAATTGGAAGACAGAATGGAGTTTCAGATATTTATCTTTAGGGCATTTTTCTTCCTCCTTCTCTGACTTCATCCCTGTTTCCTGTTCACTCCAATCATCCTGGATTTCTATATTCTCACACTTTAAATTCACATGCAATTGCCTACCATACAGTTCTCTTTCTCCAAAATCCCACTTTATATAGTCTAGGACATTGTAAGTAATTAATTGAGATCCTTGAGTCAGAGGCAGTTATCTATGGGAGGTTTGTTTCTGTTCCACCATGTATAGTGGTTTACTCTCCTGGGGGATCTCATCCTCTCACATGACTTCTTTGATCTGTGCTCCCCAGATGGAGATGTGGGTACTCCTTCCTCATGGTTGTGGCTCTGATGACTGATTGATTTTCAGCAGCAGCTGACACAGCTGATGGCTGCTTCTCTTTTGTAACATTGACTTTTCTTTTTTTATGACACTGCATTTTCCTGGTTTTCTTCTTTTTTCCTTGACTTTCTTTTCAGCTTCCTTTTTGCTAATTTCTGTTCTGGACTTTATGTTCTAATCTAAATATGGAATATGTTTGGCTTTGATTTGGATCTCTCTCCTATATACCCAATAAAGTACCTATAATACATGGATATATCTTTTGTCTTCTCTCTGTATATAATAAACCTCTATATACATATCTTCCCTGTATAAATAATACATTCTTCATTAAAATACTGTTGAAAATAGGAATATTTAATTATACCCAGATTCATGACATATTCTTTTAAAAAACACTTGAAAAACAGCTTGTGATCAATTACTTTGTTATTAAATGGAGATTTATGCTATAATATTAACATTGTTTGCATTGAAAAAGATAAATATTTTTCTTACATACATTTAAATTATTTCATTTACTATATATATACAGTAAATGTATGTTATTTATACATATATAATTCACACATACTTACACATATCAAAAGAATAATATATTTTAATGTAAAAAGTCAATGAATAAAACAATTCTTAAAATTTGTACATATCCTTTACTCCACTAATGTTTACTTGCTTGTTTTTAGATACACATTGTATAAGACCCAGTGGACAGAATTGTGGCATTTATGATGAAATGAAAATGGATTAATATTTTCACCATATGTGTCATGTACTAATCATATTTGGTGGCTCAAATGACCACCAAAGTTGTCATTGGAAATATTTCTTATTCTCACTAAATATGTTTATCCATCTTACTATATTTTCCATAACTCTTTCATACTACTTTGGATATTTTTCTAAAGAGTGGTAATTAGAACCATAACTTAGAATCAAATAATTTGTTGCTTATAATTATGTGTAATTTTCTTCTGACATCCTTATGCTGCCCAACAAAGCCATTGAATACTCAATGGCTTAAAAAAATAGCATTTATTAGCACACAAGCCCACATTTTAGTGCTTTTATCAGGGTTTTATCATTTTGACTGGGATCACTCACAGGGCTGGGAATTAACACCTGTGGGCCAATGAAAACTGGCTACAAAATAGACTAGGCCAACTAGCAAAGCCTGGGAGTCTTCAGTTTTCTGTTACTTCCATCTCTAATTATTTAGTGGGGCATACACCCGTAGTAATGACAGAGATAAAAGGGTACAAATAAAATCTATTAAATACTTTTTAAATCTCTGCTTTTGAAAATATTTCATTGACCAAAGCAAGTCACAGGGTCAGATCTATTCAGAAAGCATGGTCAGAGGGACAGAAGTAGACTAAGGGTCCCATAGTAAAATTGATCTACCACATGTGTATGAATGTATAAGGAATCGCAATCATCTGTGAAACATCACATAGCCATGCTCCTCAAACACTCTCTTTCAAGGAGTCTAGGTATTCAAAAACCCATACAGATGAATAAAGTTTATAATCTGATTGACAGTGATGTGTCATGACAATTTGACAAGTCTAAGTGAAGTATCCTTGTATTCCACAGTTTATTAGGTTCAGACTAGCCACAAAATCTTAGGGAGATGAAAGCCAAGAGTACAAGGGAAACTTTCTTCCTTAGGCCTTATTATTTAATCCCTTGCTCTTGCTTTGCACAATATAAAAATCAAGCATAGCAATAGGTCAAATTTTGATAAAATACTCTTTTTGGATTCCATGTTTTATGTTTTTGCTTGGTCTTATTAAATTCTATATTTTTAAGTCAATTTTCCTCTTGATTTTTTTTTTCCTGATGGATCTCTCTTCATTCTTTAACTTACTCAGATTCAATGGACTATTGTAACAATGACTTAATAATAAACTCTAACTAAATCCCTTTTTCCTTCAATCTTTTAGTGTTCTAATAATAAGAGAGCATTATCCAGTTCCTTTATATAACATGCTTTTTTACTATAAATATCTTTACCTACTATAAATCAGTTTAAAAGACAGAAATAAGAAAAGTATATATGAAATTGACTCATGATTAGACACAAATATATACCAGGACCCTACTAAATTTTAACCTATCAGACAAAAATATAGACCATCACTTTCTTTTTTTTTAATCCATATCTTAATTGTCTACATTGGATAGCTTTTAAAATATTTCATCAGGAAACAACTCTCATATAAAGAATAAGGTTATTTTTGATGATCAAGAATACTATTTGGTATAAAATCACAATGAATTACTTTATTTGAGAAAGCGATTTAAATGTGTGATCTTCCTATTCAAACTTTGAGACTTAGTTTCAGAAAGCTGAGCCAAAGAAACTCTACAAAATGCTTGAGGCATGTTCCCTGGCTGTGTCTTGCATCACCTTTTCTGACTCTGTAGCCAAGACTCATAGCTTCAAGAGTTGGATGTTGATTGCCAATGTGTTACTAATAAAAAGTTAAGCCCTCAGATTTCTAAACCAGACATATTTGCAAAAAACATTGAATTTTCTTATTTTTCTTTCTGCATCAGCTATTCATCTCACACTCCTGAAAAGCAATGCATGACTTCATTCATTATGATCTATGTTTCAGTCTGAAAAATTCAGGAATATTCATCAAGATTCGCCATTAATCAGTTAAAGATGTTCATAAACAAAGCCAATGAATAATTCATATAAAATTGACTGCATGTGCTCTAATGATGAATAATCATGAACTGATCTGGAATTTGTTAATGACTTATGAATATTTATCTCTAGATGGTACTCCTGTGCAATTCACAATTCCATGAAAACTGTTTCCTCTTACATTTCATCCTGTACTTTTGCTGAAGATGCCTTTGGGACCATTAAGTATCTTTCCTAAAGCTTTTAATACAATAAAAATTGTGCATATGATGTTATTTGCAGACCTTACCATACACACTAAAACCTTTTATTTATTTCCATCTCAAACTGGCAGGTTTTTCTTAGGTAATATTGTCTTTCACCATATGATTTTATATATAACAGAAAGATTGCTATGTGAAGCCCACTAAACTACTCAGATGTGAGAATGTGGAAAAAAAAAAAAAAACTGAGAACTGAATGCAGGAAATAACATTTTCCTTAAGCAGCCACTAATCTTATGCCAGGTGCAGAATGTTCTGCTTTTCAGTGAATGTCTTAGTGTGCCCTCTGGCCACTTGCAAATTGGAAATTTCACAACTTTAGGCTGAATATTTGTATGAGATGAGACACTTCAAGCCTAGGACTGTCATCAGCTGGCCCTTCTCAGAATGAGGAGAATTAACCAGCAACATTTTTGGAACTCTTCAAGTCTTTCAAGTGCTTGGCAATCATTTACCAGTTAATCCTCCTTTGAGGGAGGTCAGAACTCTGCTTGAATTTTCACATGAAGTATTTCACACAGATGTGAAATAATCTCCAAAAGGCCATAATGCAGCAAATCTGGGGTAATAAATATAAGAGACAAATCTGGGCAAAATTGGGGAGCAAGAAATTTGTATTTTTGGTTGCCCACCTGGATGCTCTGATTGCTTCTCATAACAAAATCATAGTACTTTTTTTACTATATGTGAGTAACTATTTTAAACATTCCTGTGCAGGAGCCATGTTAGTGTTTATTACCATCCTATGAAGTGAGTACTATACTATCTCTATCACACAGATGAGGAAATGGAAGCATATAGTGCTTAAATCATTTGCCTAGTACACAGATAGTAAGTGGCAGAGCTGGCATTCAAATCAAGGCCCCAGGGCTCCAGAATGGGTTTGTACCACCTTGGTCTTCCCACCTGAGACTATTCACCCAGCCATTACTGTGTTACATATTTCTGCCATGTTTCTCCAACAAAACTTGTTTTACATTCAGTTACTTACTGTCTTTTCTCTGGTAGGCACATACTCAATTATCCCTATAATGAGCCTGTGTTTGATCACTCGAGTATTTTAAAGAAGAAAACCTTAAGAAATCTTTTCTAAATGTCATCTGAATAAATACCCACTGGGTCCCTTTGAAAGGATCATGTCTGCAGGAAAATGTGATGAAATGTTGTCTCATTGTCTTCTCCAGATCTTAAAAATTATTAGGTCCCTCAGAGAAGAAGGAAACTGATGCAGCTAAGACAGAGAGGGTTTCGTGATCAGCCAGCCTGCACAGCAGACGGCATCTTCACCCAGACTTTTTATCCTCTCTGCCAGGATATGTTCATAAGTGCTAATGCTTTTTAGGGTATTTTAGGCAAGTTACTTTGAAACTGTAAATTCCATTGATGTCACACATTGGGTGGTTAAATTCCTCAATTTATAAGGAAAGTGAATGGCTACGATGAGATCAGTTTCTATTCATAAAAACTGGTCCATTTAAGGGAGAGGAAAGGAAGCTTTAGGAACTATTTTACTTAGAGTTCAGGCCTATTTTTACACTCTTTTTAGTGTTCATATCTATATCAAGATTTTAGGTGTATGTATTTATTTTTTAAATACTTTTTCATGGACCCCTTTGCATTGGGATGTGTCAGGAGGATATTAGTATTTACATAACCAATAAGTATTCATAAAATTAAAAGTACAATGAGAATTATACCTTATAATTTCCTCAAAAGGGTGCAAATAGACAACAGTAAATATGACACAACAAAGAAAGAAATTTTGTATGTTTAAAGGTTGAAGTGACAGAAATAAGTCTTAGAAGCAGTTGGTTCTATTCTTTATTTATTTTTGTGATACTGGGATCAAATCAGGGATTCATGCATGCTAGGGAAATGCTCTACCACTGAGTTACATACCCAGCCCATCTTAAAATTTCATTTGGTGACAGGGCCTCATTTAATTTTCCAGTCTGGCTTCAAACTTGTGATGATCCTGCCTCAACCTTCTGAATAGTGAGGGTTACAGGTGTAGGTCAGAGCATTTGGCAGAGGCTTCCCCTGGGGGAGTGGGTGGGTACCAAGGATTGAACTCAGGGCACTCAACCACTGAGCCACATTCCCTGGGGGAGCAGGTGGGTACCAAGGATTGAACTCAAGGCACTCAACCACTGAGCCACATCCCCAGCCCTTTTTTGTATGTTATTTAGAGACAGAGTCTCACTGAGTTGCTTAAGTGCCTCACTTTTGCTGAGGCTGGCTTGGAACTTGCAATCAATCCTCTCGCCTCAGCCTCCTGAGCCACTGGGATTACAGGCATGTGCCACTGTGCTTGGTGTGGCAAAAGCATTTTTAAAATTAAAAAAAAAATTAGATATTCATATCAACTCTTCTGTGCTGTGTGTTTAGCATATTTTGTATTTTAAGGAAGGATCAGTTAGTATTCTAAATGTCTATAAAATTTTATGAAAATTATTTTATTCCTCTTTGTGAATGGCTAGTATGTATTTATCTCCAAATAAAATAGTCTGATTCAGTAGCATGAAAACAATCTTTTGTGATTAGAATTAATAGCAATTTAAATGGACAAATCTTACTCAGGATTTTTAAAAACTTTTACCTCCATCTTGCTAATAGTTTGTATAAATATTATACTTTATTAATACAGATTATTTCTTTGTAAATTCATTTTTGTGAGGAGACTCTTTTCTCATTTTATACTTCATATTACTTTTTAAAATTTCAATTGCCATTTTAAATATATTTAAAATAAGTACCTCCGAAGTATTAGTTCATTCATCCTTTTATAGCTCTCATAGGTAGTTGTTTTCATTATTCTTGTATTAAAAAATAAATTGAGACAGAACAAGGTAAATTCATTTATTCAGAATCACACAGTCATCAAGAGGCAAAAGTGATGCTAACCATAGACATTTTGAATACAGAGCATGAATTATCAAGCAATACTCTTACTTTATTTTTAAATGTCTAATAATACTACAAAGCTGATAATAAAAATGTTCTTTGTTTGCCAACATCATTATTACTTCCCTTAAAATCTCCATATCTCTTTCAAAAAAAGTTTATCTCCAAATTTCTAACTACATAGTCTATAGCTATTTCTCTATTTTTTGATGTTGGATATCACTTGCTGATTTTCATTACAGAGGATGAGGATATAGTACACAGATTTCTCTTCCACTTTGAGACTCCACATTTTCTACAGCCATCCTCTCAAAACACTAACATCCCACTCAAATGTCAGTGTTTGCATTTTTATGGTATTGCAAATATTACTCTCTATTAAGCCTCTGACACAACTCTTACACTTCAATTTTGCACTGAGGACACTTTTATGGTATTTCTTATATGTGGTTTTCCTTCCTGGAGTTATTTTAATCTTCAGGGTTTTTTTCTATGTATACCAATCATTAGCTCATCATACAAATTCTCTCACACAACTGTAATATTCTTAATATGCTCAAATACTTCATACACACCCATGAATTCCATTGTTCCCCATTAATACAGCCCTCAGGACCTCTCTCATTCTGCCCACATCTAACCAATTTGTTCACAAACCCTACTGCACATCTGGCTTTAGAAAATTACCCTTTTCTCATTATCCTGGAAATTTCCTTCCCCTCTCCTCTCTGATGCCTTTATCTTGATCTCATATATTCCTGTCTGGTGTTTGTTCCCTAATTGTTGTGGTGTACATTCCAAAAGAGATCAAGAGTTAAACATTTAAAGAAGTATATCTAAACATGACTTTATTTTACATTGAATATATAGAATAGTGGGCTGGATTTTTATCATCTGCCTTTAGCTTTAGACTTTCTAGGCAAAATAATCCAGATGCGTTATTTGCACAAATAAAACAAAATTTTAGATTCCCCCTTTTCATTGGTATAACACTGTTTACACTTTTTTTGTTTGGTTTGGTCAAATGTATCAAATGAAGTTGACTAAGTGATAATATAGAGAGCATCTTCTAGTTTAAATGTGAGTGCATCTAATATCATAGTAGCTTTAGTTTAGGGGAATTTCATTTTTATTTTCTGAGTAATTTTAACTGTAGTTAAGAATAATTAGACCCTGGAGGAAGGGGTGCAAGAGAAGGGTATTGGAGACTGTTCTACTGTCCCATACAGAGGGGAGGATTGGCACCAAGATGGTGGCCTAGACTGATGAGGCATTCTCAGTCTCTCCAGGACCAGGGTTTAAAGTAGTGGAAACACTGTTTCTCAGCCAGTTTTTAGAGAACACTTGACAGCTGCCTCCATGGAGAACTCCACTCGCGTGCCCACAGGGTCCCCAGGCTCCAGCATTTGCACAGGACCCCAGCTACAAGACAGCACAGGACTTTTACCTGCAGACTCCAGTGCAGGATTTTGACCCATAGCCTGTGCACAGGATCCCTGGCTCCAGAGCCCAGACACCCCACAGGACCTCGGGTTGCCCACCCATGCAGGACCCCTAGCCATTGCTCCCATGGGACCTCCAGATCCTGCACAGCACCCCTGGCTGCTGCTCTTGTGTGGATCTCCATCTACCAGGGCAGAACCTCTCTGTTGGCCTACACCTGGGGACACGGGACAGGATCTGGAGACAAACTTTTACTTCAGCACAGCACACCAAAGAGCTGCATCTCTGAACACTGCATCCAACACCACCGACTGGTCCAGGCCTTCACCCTATCTCTGAGGCAGACGGCTTCTTTGTGAGACTTCGGCTGCACCATTTTTCACCTAAGCAGGCAGATACCAGTAAGCAACAGACAACTCCACCTACTGGAGGGGAAGATAAGCAATCCTGTTTATTTACATTGAGACTTTTCATTTTTTGCCCCTAATATTACCTTTTATTTTCCTCTTTTCTTTCTTTTCTTTTTCTTTTCTCTCTCTCACTCTTTTCCCGTCCTCACATCCCCAACATTTGTGAAACCAAGTATTTTCTATGCATTAGCCATGGTGGACTGGGATATCTGATTAATATACTACAGTTGTATTATATAGTCTCATAACTTCTGCCTTTACATGTTTTATTTTCCTTAATTTTTATGCCTCCTTATTAGTTGCACTCTATTTTCTAACTGCTTACTAGTCTTCCCCAAATCTCTTTCTCTCTTTGCTACAAATAGCCAACTTCTTTTGGATTCCTCTTTCATGCTTTCTAGGAACTAATAACTATATCCTCACTTCCTACCTCCCTAACATCTCATCCTACACCCTACCCCTGGTTCTCTCTAGCTCAGCAGCATAAACTAAAGACCCCTGTGCAAACCTATTGTTTATATAGTAAATGCTAATTGAACTCATAATTTCTATATATTGTGACTAAACCATAAATGTATTCAGGAGCTATTAGGAGCTATTTGGTTTAAAACTAACAATTGAAATAATTGTTTGCATTGAGATCTAGCAGTATTGGTCTCCCCCTTAAAGGAGAGGTATTGGAACCCTGTAGGGAATCTATAAGCCTATAGGATAAAAACTATAACAGCTCGGATCTGCAGTGCTAGAAGGGAAGACACACAAACAACATGAAAAACAAGGGAAGAAAGTGCCTCAAACAAATCAAGATACTACATTATTAGAATCCATGATCAGCACAGCAGAAGAAGTGTCAGAGAAGGAGTTCAGAATGTACATAATTAAAATGTTCTGTGATTTAAAGAATGATATAAGAGAGCAAAACCAGGAGTAAAAAATACAGGCAAAATACAGGTAAAAAATATAGGCAAATACAGGAAGCAAACATTTGCTTCAATAAGGAGATAGAGATTCTGAAAAAGAACCAACCAGAAATCCTTGAAATGAAAGAAACAATAAACCAAATTAAAAACTCAATAGAAAACATCACCGACAGATTAGATCACTTGGAAGACAGAACCTCAGACAATGAAGAAAAAATATTTACTCTTGAAAATAGAGTTGATCACACAGTGAAGATGGTAAGAAACCATGAACAGAACATGCAAGAATTATAGGATAACATGAAAAGACCAAATTTAGGAATTATTGGGATAGAGGAAGGCATAAAATTTCAAACCAAAGGAATGAAAGAATATCAGACTATCTTTCATCTATTCAATGAAAGAATATCAGAAAAATTTCCAAACATAAAGAATGAATTGGATAATCAAATACAAGAGGCTTAGAGGACACCAAGTGTACAAAATTACAACAGATCTACACCGA
This sequence comes from Geosciurus inauris, assembly GCA_004024805.1. Classification (NCBI taxonomy): domain Eukaryota; kingdom Metazoa; phylum Chordata; class Mammalia; order Rodentia; family Sciuridae; genus Geosciurus; species Geosciurus inauris. Next base: position 28,691 of record PVHX01015795.1, read on the forward strand.
TTCACATCATAATGAAAATGCCTAGAATTCAGAATAAGGAGAGAATCTTAAAAGCCACAAGAGAAAGAAATCAGATTACATACAGGAGGAAACCAATTAGGATCTCTGTGGACTTCTCAACCCAGAATGTTAAAGCTAGAAGAGCTTGGAACAACATATACCAAGCTCTGAAAGACAATGGATGCCAACCAAGAATCTCATATCCCACAATGTTAAGTTTTATATTTGATGATGAAATAAAAACCTTCCAAGATAAACAAAAATTAAAAGAATTTACAGCAAGAAAGTCTACACTACAGAACGTTCTTGGCAAAATATTCCATGAGGAGGAAATGAAAAACAACAATGAAAACCTGCAAAGGGAGGAACTACACTAAAGGAAAGGCCAATCAAAGGAGAGAGCCAGTCAGGTTAAAAACTAAGAATAAACCAAAATGACTGGGAATACAAACCAAGTCTCAGTAATAACACTGAATGTCAATGACCTAAACTCAGCAATTAAAAGACTTAGACTGGAAGATTAGATTTTTAAAAAAGACCCAACAATATGTTGCCTCCAAGAGACTCATCTCATAGAAGGAGACACTCACAGATTGAAGGTGAAAGGATGGGGAATGGACTGCATAAACAAGCAGGAGTTTCCATTCTCATATCAGATAAAGTGGACTTCAAACCAAAGTTAGTGAAAAAGGATAAAGAAGGTCATTTCATACTGCTTAAGGGAATCATACACCAACAAGACATAACAATCTTAAATATCTATGGCCCAAACAATGGGGCAGCCATGTATGTCAAATAAACCCTTCTCGAATTCAAGAACCAAATAGAGCACAATATAATAGTACTGGGTGACTTGAACACACCTCTCTCACCAATGGATAGATCTTCCAAACAAAAACTAAACTAAGAATCTACGAAACTCAATAGAACAATCAATAGACTTAACAGACATATATAACTCTAGACTTAACAGACATATATAGAATATTCCATCCTTCAACAAGCAAATATACTTTTTTCTCAGCAGCACATGGATTCTTCTCCAAAATAGATCATATGCTATGCCACAAAGCTAGTCTTAGTAAATACAAAAAAGTAGAGATACTACCCTGCATACTATCTGACCATAATGGAAAGAAATTAGAAATTAATGACAGTTTTATAAAAAGAAGCTACTCCAACACCTGGAGACTTAACAATATACTATTGAATGATCCATGGGTAACAGAAGACATCAGGGAGGAGATAAAAAAAAATCTTAGAGGTAAATGAGAACTCTGATACAACGTATCAAAATCTCTGGGACACTATGAAGCCAGTGCTAAGAGGAAAGCTCATTTCATTAATCTCATATATTCAAAGAAGTTAAAGGTAACAAATCGATGACTTGACACTACATCTCAAAGCTCTAGAAAAAGAGGAATAAAATAACACCAAAAGAAGTAGAATTCAGGAAATAATTAGAATCTGGACTGAAATCAATGAAATTGAAACAAAGGAAACAATTCAAAAAATTGACAAAACAGAAAGCTGTTTCTTTGAAAAAATAAATAAAATTGATAAACACTTAACCACATTAACAAAAAGAAGTAAACAGAAAATTTGAATTACTAAAATTGTGATGAAAAAGGAAATGTCATGACAGACTCTGCTGAAGTACAGAGGATAATTAGAAACTATTTTGAAAATCTATACTCCAGTAAAATAGAAAACCCTGAAGACACTGACAAATTTCTAGAGACATATGACCTACCCAAACTGAACGAGGAGGACATTCAAGACTTAAACAGGTCAATCACAAGGAAAGAAATAGAATATGCCATCAAGAGCCTTCTAACCAAGAAAAGCCCTGGACCAGATGGGTTCTCAGCCAAGTTCTACAAGACGTACAAAGAAGAACTAATTCCAATACTCAAATTATTCCATAAAATAGAAAAGGAAGGAACCCTTTCAAACTCATTCTACGAGACTAGTTTCACCCTGATACCAAAACTAGACAGAGACACATCGAAAAAGAAAGTTTGAGACCAATATCCCTGGTGAATATAGATGCAAAAATTCTCAATAAAATTTTGGCAAATTTTATACAAATTCATACTAAAAAAATAGTGCAGCATGATCAAGTGGGGTTCATTCCAGGGATGCAAGGTTGGTTTAACATATGGAAATCAATAAACATAATTCATCACATCAACATACTTAAATATAAGAATCACATGATTTTATCAATAAATGCAGAGAAAGCATTTGACAAAATTCAGCACATTTTCATGTTTAAAACACTAGATAAACTAGGGACAGTAGGAACATACCTCAACATTGTTAAAGCAATCTATGCTAAACCCAAGGCCAACATCATCCTAATGGAGAAAAATTGAAAGCATTATCTCTAAAACTGGAACAATGCAGGGATGCCCTCTTTCACTACTCTTATACAATATAGTCCTTGAAATTCTAGCCAGAGAAATTAGACAGACAGAAGAAATTAAAGAGATATGAATAGGAAAAGAAGAACTCAAACTATCATTATTTGCAGATGACATGATATTGTACTTGGAGGATCCAAAAAATTCCCCCAGAAAACTTTTAGAATTAATAAATGAATTCAGCAAAGTTGCAGGATATAAAATTAACACCAATAAATCAAATGCATTTCTATACATCAGCAATGAGTCCTCAGAAAGAGAAATCAGGAAAACTACTCTATTCACAATAGCCTCAAAAAAATAAAATACTTGGGAATGAATCTAACAAGAGGGGTGCAAAACCTCTACAATGAAAATTACAAGACACTAAAGAAAGAAATTGAAGAAGATATTTGAAGATGGAAAGATCTCCCATGCTCTTGGATAGGCAGAATCAATATTATTAAAATGGCCATACTACCCAAAGCACTATTCAGATTCAATGCAATCCCAATTAAAATCCCAAAGTCATTTCTTATAGAAATGGAAAATGCAATCATGAAATTTATTTGGAAAAATAAGAGATCAAGAATAGTCAAAGCAATCCTCAGTAAGAAGAGTGAAGCAGGAGGCATCACACCAGACCTTAAACTATACTACAAAGCTATACCAACAAAAACAGCATGGTACTGGCACCAAAATAGACATGTGGACCAACGGTACAGAAAAATAAGAAGATACAGAGACTAACTCATATAAATATAGTTATCTCATATTAGACAAAGGTGCCAAAAATATACATTGGAGAAAAGATAACCTCTTCAACAAATGGTGCTGGGAAAACTGGAAATCCATGTACAGTAAAATGAAACTAAACTCCTATCTCTCACCATGCACAAAACTCAACTCAAAGTGGATCAAAGACCTAGGAATTAGACCAGAGACCCTGCACCTAATTGAGGAGAAAGTAGGCCCAAATCTTCATCATGTTGGATTAGGCTCCGACTTCCTTAACAAGACTCCTCAAGTGCAAGAAATAAAAGCAAGGATCAATAAATGGGATGGATTCAAACTAAAAAGCTATTCTCAGCAAAAGAAACAATCAATGAGGTGAACAGACAGCCTGCATTCTGGGAGCAAATTTTTGCCACATGCACATCAGAGAGAACACTGATCTCCAGGATATATAAAGAACTCAAAAATATGAAAAAAACAAACAACCTAATAAATAAATGGGCTAAGGAGCTGAACAGAAACTTCTCAGAAGAAGATACACAATCAATAAAAAATATATAAAGAAATGTTCAACATCTCTAGCCATTAGAGAAATGCAAATCAAAACTACTCTAAGGTGTCATCTCACTCCAGTGAGAATGGCAGCTATCCAAAATACAAGCTACAATAAGTGCTGGCAAGGATGTGGTGAAAAAGGTACACTCAAACATTGCTGGGTGGGATTGTAAATTGGTGCAACCTATCTGGAAAGTAGCATGAAGATTCCTTTAAAAACTTGAAATGGGACCACCATTTGCCCCAGCTATCCCACTCCTCATCCTATACCCTAAAGACTTCAAAACAGCATACTACAGTGATGCAGCCACTTCAATGTTTATAGCAGCACAATTCACAATTGCTAAACTGTGGAAGCAACCTAGATGTCCTCCAATAGATGAATGGAAAAAAAAACTGTGGTATATATACACAATGGAATATTACTCAGCAATAAAAGAGAATAAAATTCTGGCATTTGCAGGTAAATGGATGGAACTGGAGAACATCATGCTAAATGAAGTAAGCCAATCTCAAAAAACCAAAGATTGAATGTTCTGATTAGTGGATGCTGATACATAAGGGAGGTGGGAGTGGAGAGCATGGGAGAAATGGAGGAACTTTGGATGGGGCAGGGGAGAGGTGGGGGAGAGGTGGGGAAATAGCAGTAGCACAAATGGTGGAATGAGATCAACCTCACTACCCTAGGTACATGTATGAAGACACAAATGATGTGACTATCTTGTTTGCAACCAGAGAGAGGGAAAATTGAGCTCTCTATATATGTACTATGACTTGAAATGCATTTTAAAAATAAATAAATTTTAAAAATAATAATTAAATTGAATTCCCTAGAGACATCTATTAAGATAATTGTGAATATTCACAACTAGGAACTTAGGATCTCATGTAGTGATTTTATAATAAAAATTATTCTTTAATTGCTTATATATTAGCTGTTTATCACTGTAGTGATATACCTGACATAGTTTATTTATTTTAAAAAAATGAGGTTTATTTAGTTCAGTTTTGGATACTGAAATTTCAACAACATAGTGCTGGCTCTGGCATCCTTGGAGAGGGCTTGTGGCCAATGGTAGATGGTGGAGCATGTGTGGAAGGTCACATGGCAAAACAGGAGCAGAGAGAGCTGTATGGTCCAAACTCAGGCCTTCACAACAACTCCCTTGGGAGAATCACCAGTTCTCCAGAACTACCTTCTGAGGGCACCTCCCAATAGAGCCACCCTGAGGACAAATCCTTCAATCACGATGCCTTTTGGGAGACACCCAAACTATACCCAAGCCATCGTAGTTAGGATACATCTTTTTTATTTTAATGTAAAAAATTGTTTTTATTAGTGCATTATAGTTATGCATAATATTAGGGTTCATTCTGACACAATCATAAATGCACATAACAGTTTAATCTTTCTCAATCCCCAGTACTTTCCCTTTCCTTCTCCTCCCCCCTTCCCCTGATCCTCTACTGGTCTTCCTTCTATTTATTTATTTTTAAATTGGTACCTTATAGTTACATATGAAAGTGTAATGCATTGTGATATATTTATACATGTATAGAGCATAATTTGATCAATCTCATTACCAGGATCTCCTTCCTCTACTCTACTGTAAGATAGGATAATTCTATGTTCATCGTGGTATTTTCTTCAATTACCTAGCCCTTTATTTAGGATTTCAATATCTGTATTTACCTTTTTGTTTTTCAGTAGTCTTCTCTATTCATTGTATATATTTTACTAATTTTTGTTATTGACCAAATCTCTGCTCTGTGCATATATGTCTATATGAAAAAAAAATTTACTCTACCAAACCTTGGTGACCAATAATGTATGTGACTTATCAGATTAATCATTTTGTTTTTGTTTTTGTTTTTTTCCCTTCCCTTCATGGGACATTTGAATTTGTAGCTTACAAAGAGTAAGAAAGCTAATAATACAAAAGTAGATTAAAAAAAAAAAGTAAGGGATTGAGACCTGTAAAAATACTATTAGATTAAATATCAATGGACATATGTCACTTATAGGATAAAATAAATTAGCCAATAGAGCTCAGCTTTATGTAAGTAATATCCCAGTTCTTATCCTTTTGTGAAGTTTGATTGTTTAGCTGTTTCAATTTATATAATTGTTCATCTATCCATATATTAATTTTCTATCACCTGAATTAAGTTTTAGATACTGTTGTAAACTAAAGTAAACTTTAAAAGATTATATGACACAGAATTATTCATTCTTCACATGCTCAAAAGAACTCACTGTTGAGTTTTTACTCCAGAGCTTTACTTTGGATGTAGGTTTTGAATTTTTATACCAATTTCTGAAGTTATCACTTTATTCATATTTTCTTCTTAAATCAATCCTCCCCAGGTGTGTGTGTGTGTGTGTGTGTGTTTAATAAAGTCCTTAACTAACCATGATTTCAAGTTAATTGGCTGTATTTGGGAATAGTTTCCCTTATAACATTTGAGGTCTCTTTTATATACTTTGGAAGTAGTCAACCATGTAAATTCTTCAAAACTGAAGAACTACTACAGGAAATGAATATTGAGAATGGCAATGTTTCTTATTTTCTCTGAAAGATAAAATACTCAATCACTTAGAAATATGGCACAATTTCTTTGAGGATCATTTGCTAAGCTTACTTTATGTCTGAAGATAGTTTATGACTTATTATTTGCAAATGTAAATAGCACTTTTGACATAAAAATAAACAAATATTATTTAATTGGTATAAATACCAAGAAAATTGTAGCATAAATTTACTATGAGAATTATTAGAGAATTCTCATGCTCCTCAAGGAACAGCAGACATGGTTAACACAGATGTATTTGTCAAAGTTAAGTGAGAGAGCCTTGACTTTTGTCATTTATTCTCATATATATTTGTGAGATTGAATTTTCAGCCCATGTTCAATAAAAATAAAGATAAGATTGGTTAAATAGAAACAATTTTATGTTCATTGTTAGTTCTCAAACTCTGCCATATTTCCAAATACCTCTTTTTTTTTTTTTTTTTGGTACCAGGGATTGAACCTGGGGGCGCTTACCTATTGAGCCACATCCCCAATCCTTTTTTATATTTTATTTAGAGACATGGTCTCACTGAGTCACTTAGGGCTTTGTTAAATTGTTGAGGCTGGCTTTGAACTCATTATCTTCTTGCCTCAGCCTCCAGAGCTACTGAGATTATATGTGTGCGCCACCATGCCTGGCCCAATACCTATTTAAATTTAATTTTAATATCGTTTTTAAAATTGCTTTTGAGAATAACTAAAATATACTTTTGCTTTGTTATAAAACTTGTATTAATTATTCTTTTGTCTTGAAATGATAATCCATTATTGGATTTTAAAAAATGTTTAAAGAATAATCCTTATAATACTGTTTCTATATTATACATAAACCATAACTGAATTTCAAAGGGATAAAATAAGTTTTATGCAAATTTTTTTCATCTTTGAGAATTTATGTGATGTTTTCCCCCAAAGAAAAATAATTATGAAATAATTATCCAAGATACTGAATCATGTAGTTTCAGAATCACTGATATAAGATTTTAATAATTTCCTGATTGCTTAAAATATGTTAACTGATTTTGTTCCTTAATCTATACTAGCTAACAGTTAGTTAGTTTTATTTGGTAAATAAAAGTACCCCTAGCCGTTATTGCATTGTTTTTAAATTTTAAAAAAATCTGAGTTTTTTCTTTTATCATTTAACAAGATTTTGTCATCTGATTATAAGTCACACCAAATAATATTTAACTGATATTTTACTAAGACTTTTTTGTAATCAGGACTGAGTGCTGATTTCAATTTTAAAACTTGGAAATTTTTGATATCATGATTTTTCTCTCTGTTGAACTATGTGAACAAATTCACATATTTCCTAATAGATGTTCATGAATTTCCCAAATAATGAAGCACAAAAATCATCATGAAGTAAGCATACAAAAAATCATTCACTATAGATTTGTAATGTCTGCAAAAATTAGTTTTCATTCTATTATCCTCCTCACAGTGCAATGCAAACCAATCACTAAATAGATCAAGAGAAAACAGAAGGCATCAATATTAAAAATCAAAAATAATGAGGAATAAATATTGAAATATTAATAAATTTTATAAGACTAACTTTCCAGGTTTCTATGTAAATAGATTTGAAAACCAAGATGAAATTGATAATTTCCTAGGGAATTACAGATGACCAAAATTAACCCCAATAGAGTTTAGCAGCTACCATAGAAAAATTTTCTAATATAGGAAATTATTAATGGACTACCCCAGAAGTACCAGACTCAAATGTGTTACAGGGTAATTCTACCAAACCTTTTAAAAATGAATATTCTCAATATTTTAAAATTCATCTGAAACCAATGAAAATGAGGAAAGCTTTCAAATCCATTTAAGAAAACAAATATAAAACCAGTAAGTTAGGCCCCTTCTTCTGTCTTTACCTCTGTTTTCCATCCTCTGCCTTTCATCCCATAAAATCTATACATGAAGAAAGAATGGCATAGTACTGTGAGAAATCATGTTGCTACTTGGAAAATATTTGTTTTGCCCAAGTTATTTTAAAGGCATGCATTCTCTATCACCAAATTATTCTGAGGGTGTAGATTTTTGTATTATGTAATTTTTAGTTCTCTTTTGTCTGTTGGATGACTATTACCAGGTGGAGATACACAGAGGTAATATAGGGTCCTGTATGGCATATTATTTTCCTATTGTTGGCACATGTTTCAGCTATAGTCTTGGTAACACACGTGCCTGTTTATATCACAGTGTTATTTTTCCTATTTCCTGGGTTTGGAATTGAATATTATTTTGCCTTATAGTTTACTATCTTTCATTTTTGATTGTTTTCTTTTCTTTTTTCCCTTTTGGTACCGGGGATTGAACTCAGGGGTACTCGACCACTGAACCACATCCCCAGCCCTAGTTTGTGTTTTATGTAGAGACAGGGTCTCACTGAGTTGCTTAGGCTGGCTTTGAACTTTGGGATTCTCCTGTCTCAGCCTCCCAAAGTGATTACAGATGTGCGCCACCGTGCCCGGCTTCCTTATTTTCTTATGTAGTGTTTTCTCTCCTTTTATTTTTAAACTTCCTAGGTCATACTAACTACTTCATTAATTCTAGTGGGGATTAAATGATTGAATATATGAGAATCACTTCAAAAAGTTCCTGAAACAAAATAAAGTGCATAGATTTTGTTTCCAGTAAACAAAATATACTTGCATTTAAAATTCTTGTGTAAGACTATTGTACTCTGTTGTGGATATGAGTTGGCTTTGTTGTGCACAGCTTAGATTCCTTCAACCTTCAACCCTACCTATATCTCCTGGTTTTCTACCTGCGGGCTCCACCAGCTACCAAGGTAACCAACTCCAACTCCACAGGTCTGCTACCTGAGGCTGGTGCTGAGGCTTGTGATCTTCCCATCACTTCCAGATGACATACTGTTCCACATGGCATGGAACTGATGTCCCCAGTGGCTGCCAAAGGACCAGATAATACAACCTGAAATTCAAGGATAGTAACTCCTCATGGGGTGAAATTTAACCAGTGGGTAGTTTATCTTCTATGTATTTACAGTTTCTCCATTTTCTTAATTCATTTTTCTGAAGTTGAATATTTGAATAACTTCTTTAAAAATCATTCTGTTTGCCTGATACAGTATTCATATCTCTAGGTGAAATAGTGGCTACTAATATAATTTATCTGTGCTTTTGGACTATCCAGACTCTTGTCTTAATTCTACAATTTCCAGTCTATAATGAGTTTCTGAAACACTTATGAATTCAGGATTCAGGACTTTGATAGCATGTAGCTCATAAAAGGCAGTTCAGATTTTTGATTGCTTATCACCCCATTGTCAAGCTACTTCTCTCTAAAAGAGTCCAGAAGCATAATAAAAGATGTTTCTCTATTCACTATCACCTATTGCAATATAGAATTGATTTCCACATCACCTATTAGTCCTAACCAACCAGGGATCCCATTCAACAGCTTACCAAAAAAAACTCCAGCCATCAAAGCGCTGGATAAGAAGGCTCATTTGGCAGAGAAACTTATCTTGCACTTTGGACTTATTTCAGTGCCTTTCCCCACTAGCACTGACTCACAACTAGCAGCCTTCCACAACTTGTGATAAATGAAACAGAACAATGTTCCCAAGTGTATTAAACATAGGCTGCTTCTAAAATCCCCCAAGCCTAAAACCATTATGATTATTTCTGCAAAGCAGGTATATTCTGGAACACCTCAGACCACTGGAACTCTCCAGCCATAAATTTACCAATGCAGTAAGTTTCTCGATATTTTTAAGGTTTTCTTCCCAATAGTGTGCTGCTAAATATAACAACCATCTCCCCAGGAAAAATTTTAAAAGTCTTGATTTTTACCTTTGTCAATTTTACTTTTCATATAAATATACCCACTGTGGCTGACTTCAAATCATTAATGGGTCAACTCTAAATATATTCTAGGAAAGAGATAAGTACATTTGGGCCTTACAAACTATCCAAAGCCAGCTCTAACAAGTATCATTTATGCTCTGGCATGTGTGAATTATTATAACATCTGAGATCCTTGATGCATCCTGGTCATCAGGATACATGAAGTGTCACTGATAACAGACTATGGTGATATTCTTTAGCATATCATCATGTTTAATGTAATGCTTTGTGTGTATGTGTGCACGCACACATGCTTGAGCATGCATGGGAGATGTGCAGTTGAACCCAAGGACGTGCACATACCTGGCAAGAAATCAACTGTGAAGGCATATCCTGAGCTCTATTTATTTTATTATTGAAACAAGGTCTCATTAAGTTACCTAGGCTGGCCTGGAACTTGTGATCCTTCTGCCCCAGTCTCCCTGAAACAGGTTCCATCTGAAATAAACAGCATCTTTCTCATGCTAACAATTAAAAGTACAAAATCATTTTAATTTCTAAATTTCCTCACCCTTAAAAAAGAAACCAACCCCTGTCCTGGCCAGGCACCACTAATAGTTCTCTAATGCTGCCTGTTCAGATGCCTATTGTTGAATAGCAACACATTCACAGGCTACACCACTTTCATTGATGGTAGTTCTCCAAAATGCTCATAAGTTGAGCTGATAGTCATAAGCCATGCAAACAAAAGTCCTTTTGTGGGGAGGTAGCTCCATGCTACACCCTTAAGGTGATGACTAGCCAATGTGTGTAAATGGGAAGGGCACAGAGGAAGGAGGAACTATGTGATTGGTTTACTGTTGGTTCCGCAAACATGATCAGCTGTGGACAGAATTCACGGGGCTTACGTGCCTTGCCACATGGACAGCTGTTGCCTATATGCGTTGTCTCTGATTGGCCGAACGGCCCTATAACTTGAATGCTTGTTCCACAAATAAACGGGTACCTGCTCTGACTGTACTCCCTGGCATGTCTGATTGTCCTCAGAGGGCTGGGAACAGACAGCCAGACGGCTACAACTCTTCCCAACTTCCACTGCTAGGTGAATGTGGGGGTGCCCCTTCGACCCACTGGCTTGGGACAGACTGCAACCCCCACACCTTTTATTGCAGTATTAATTTCTAGTGTTTATAATATTCAAGTAACATATCATACTTCACACAATGATATATAAATAGATCATGGAAAAACTAAGAGAGGGTTCAGATGACCAAAGAGTTACAGGATGTTGAGCCAAGGCAAAGGCAGAGAAAGATATGAATGCAGAGTAAGAATCACTATAGGTGGTCAGGCTAAGAATTTTAATAAGCCGGGCTGGAGTTGTGGCTCAGTGGTAGAGTGCTTGCCTGGCATGTGTGAGGCCCTGAGTTCAATTCTGAGCACTGCATACAAATAAAGTAAAAAGATCCATTGGCAATTTTTAAAAAAAATTTAAAGAAAAGAATTTTAATGAGCCAGTTCCACAGAGTTATCAAAATAAAGAGTCCAGAACCAAGACACTTTTAATTTCAGAGTATCAGCTTGGAGTGTCAGATTGATGAGTCAGCTTGGAGTTTCAGCTCATAGTATCAGCTTGGAGTGGGCTATGCGTGGTCATCATGGGCAGGAGAGAGCACACTCAACTAAAGCCCAGTGGGACAGGAAATAAGACATCTGTTGCTGTGGCAATTTTCTTGGACAAAGCTAGTGATGGATGACCAGGTGATGGAGTCAGAGTGTCACCGTGTCTAGTCTCAGGAGGTTCCTCCATGTATGGTTCTTAGGTAAGGGGGCCAATTCTGGTGAGGTTGACGAACTTCCATGACTCATGTTCCTGATATGATTTGAGATGTCCAAGTATACAGGTACTCTTTGATTTAGTCTATGAAGTTGTCTTGTATTAGTTATTTATTAATTTTTGCTTTATGGTGCTGTTGGGTGGATGGTGGTTTTTTAATTATACAAACAAAATATGGAGTCATTCTACCTTGACAATTGTACTTAAATTGGAGTAGTCTGTGGAAAACTACTGCTTTGTAAAATGGAGTAACTCAGTTTTATGCACAGCCTGAACATTGCTGTTTTATAAATCACAGAATAACTCAAAGCAGAGCATGGCTTGTTCTCCATGTCTACATATGTATATTTTTCTTTTTATCCCAGTCTGTCTTCTCTTCTCTTATAAAAGCTGTCCAGGCCCCTAAGTTTCTAAAAATGGTGATTTGAAACAATAGCAGCAGCAACAAAAAGTTTCCTTATCCTCTTTCAAAGCTAGTTTTGAATAAAACCTATTTTCCCAAGTCTTTATGGAGCACCAGGAGCAGCAATCCTAGCTTCTTGCCCCAGAAGTAATATCCCACGTAGCTAGGATTTTTACAGGGCAAGGGCCTCCCATGAAACAAAGGCAGCCTTGGCAGTCCCTTCTCATTGATTCTTATGATCATGCCAGAAATATGTCAGATATGTTGCAAGTAGCAGGCATGAGTTTATTAGGAGGGAAAGAAAAGGGGACAGTCTCAATGGAGAGAATGGGTTCTCTCAGAGAGAAGGATGGTGTGCCTCTCCTGCCCTCCAGTTTGATTGGGAGTCCCAGGAAAGTTTCAAGAAAGAACTATTATGTCAATCTCTTGACTATTGTATGACAACAGATGACATCAGACTTTTAAGTCCTTGCCACACATGACAACTCAAGATCACTTTGGCCCATGCTGACCAGTTCTAATTAGAACTGTTCTTACAGATTTTATGGTTAGAGGAATTATTCTAATCTCCCTTAGTTTGGAAATTTGGTTTATATAAGGGTCACAAAAGTCATTCCACAACCACAGACACACCCCCCTCCACACACACATACCCTTCAGGGTAACTTGTGTTCTTCTTACTGGCATTTTGGACCTCAGCACATAACAAGTTGTTGGCTGAGGAATATAACAAAACCCATTACCTGAATTATGGTACTGCTTTGTGTATGGAAGGGCATTGGCATCTTAAACAGCTTTTTGCCAAATGGTTGAACAGTTGAGTGGCAGCCATCTATTTTTAGTAAGATATGTTTGATATTATAATCTGTAATTTTATAAGCTTCTTCATAAATGTCAAACTTTAAACAAATTATTTCATATTTTACATTCAGATTTTCTAGGATGTAAACAAGTTTTCCACCACTTATTTCTTTTTCTTATTTTTTTCTTTTAGGAGATTAATTTAAAATTCTGTCTTTTAATGGATAAATGCACATAGGTATAGATGTATACCAAGACACACACACATATAATTTTTAAAATAGTGACTTACTAAAGAAAAAGGTGCAAATACCCTTCAGGTTTGAAGACTGCTTAGGTAACAAGTATGTGCTTGGTAGCACTTATAAGTGTGATCTGCAATAAATATGTAGGATTAACCCAGAGTATGATGATGTTCAGCTTCTTCTAAGACAAGCCATTGAACTTAAGACTTTTAACTTCTCTTATGTATACACATGTAAATATTTTCCCATGGAAAAAATAGGTTGATAATGTGTAGGAAGTTTTTATTGGAATTACTTATTATTAAATATGTTAAAACACTAGTTTTTAAAAGGATGTCTTAAGAATAATTATTACTAAACAAAATAATTTTCTCATAAGTAGGAGTGAGAATAAAACATGATGGGAAAAGAATAATACCATTATTATTATAGAATTACAACTTTGTAATTTTAACTAACCTATTTTCTTTTTTTTTTTAATTTTTTTTAATTGTGGATGGACACAATATCTTTATTTCTTTTTATGTGGTGCTGAGGATTGAACCCAGGGCCTCATGCTTGTGAAGCAAGTGCTCTACCACTGAGCTACAATCCCAGACCCAAATAACCTATTTTCTACTGATTACTCTGAAATAATTGTACAAATTATTTTATTCATCTTTGATCTTTTTTATGACTAATGATTGAAGAACAAATATAAATATTCCTTTGAATGAATTTTCAGGTTCAATCCTTAGTAAGCATTTATCTTCTTTTCTCTTCCTCTAGTCTTGAATTTGAAATATTTCATCTGCATTGAAATGCATGCTCTAATAAATTAGAAACATTTTCCCTTGTGCCTTTAGTTTACCTCAAAGAATAAGATAAAGTCATAAAAAATGGAAACATAATATTTGGGGGACACATTTTTTTAGCATAACATTTATTATAAACATTATGTAGCTTTTTAACTATTGCTACTTCTTTGCATTGAAGAAATCATTATTTTAAATTACTCTCCATATATACACACATATTAATATTCATTAACATAAGTCAATTAAATAAGTCATGTGAGGCTTTTTTTCCTTGAAATTTTATTTCAATATGTAATACAGCTGGAATTAGATTGCAATAAATACACACATATCTTTTTGCAAATGTATTCAAATTATTTGGCTCCATGTAAATAGTACTGATCAAAAGGAAGACAGGGGAAGTAAAGGAACAGAAGTATCTACAGCTCATTTTGCAACCAATAGAGAAATATAATGAAAAAGAAATAGGGTGTTTTGATAGAGGACTTCTTTTGGAGGTGAGCAATGGCGCTTGCTAACCTTCTCTTTTGGAAGAGAATACAGCTGGACTTTTAATCAGCTCATTTGTGTTTGTTCCCCTCAGGACTATAAGATTTCCTAACCTTTGTATTATAAAAATGTCTGTAATAATATTCTGCCAGGAGCAAAGTTATAAATGTCTAAATAACTATTCCCATCTTGATATCTTCACACATAAACTATTTTTTGATATTTCATTATGATGATTCTGTCAGAATAAATATAATTAGTTTTATCCATCCAGCTAATAGATCAACATTTTTAAAGTAATTTTCCTATAGTTCAGGAACTTCCTTCTCTAAAGTTCCAGACAAGATATATTTTATAATTTGTGGCCCTTTAGAAACAGGTCAAGCCATTAGATGTCACCAATGTATTTGAAATATCACAATAAATTTACAGTTCCAAAAGTGGATAAACATATTATGATCTCACTTCAAAACAGCCCACTTTCTTTTTTCAAGCCAATCCTTTGAAGGTAGAATACACAATTATCTTGTCTTTTTCTTTAAACATTTAAATGCTGCATGAAGATCCTTTGATAAAATACTGTTAGGACTAAAACTACTCTTTGATAAATCCTAAATATCTCTCTCATATTTGCCTATATTTTCGCCAACATAAAGAAATGGCAAAAGAAAAAAATTATCAAGAATAATAAAAAACAAAAAGCAACCTAGGACACAAGTTCTTATTCAAAAACAGATTCATGTATATTTTAACTGACTTTAAATGACAAAATTCATTACAACAGGCATTACCATCACAGTTTTCTGCAGTCTAACAAACCAATAAGAACCTAACATAAGATGAGGTTTCTTTTACCATTTAGCAAACCTATTAACTAATATAAAATCCTGATATATCAATATTTTTTTATCAAGAGCGTTCCTTAAATTTTTGCTTCACAAAAAATGACATCAAAATAAACGCCAGTTATGTTTTCTGGTCAAATTTTGATTACTCTTATGTAACTGGGATTCTATTGGGATACTATGCTATCAAATATGACAAGATATGTATTCCTGTCCCTTAAGGGAGTTTTTACAGTATGAGTAAAAATTAGTAAGAGTGGTGCTGAGCTTCTGTAATCAGAATATAGGTTATAATGTTGACCTGCCTGTTTATCACTGACTAGCAGATTGTTATTATTGACAAACTCAGTCCACATAACTTAGCAAGAGGGCTTAACCCATAGGGTCAGAGAAGGAAAAAAAACTTCTGATCCTTTCAAGTAAACATATCAATGTCCTTGACAATATATATGAGAAACTGATGCTACCATGATATATTGGCTCCACGTGTTCTATATGTCAGATATATTTGGGGTGGATTTGGTTTTCAACATCCTCTGGATTGTACTGTTGGACAAACAATATATATTAACAAACAAAAAATATTAAACTTTTTTATCTTAAAATATTATGACCTGAGTCAGTTTAATGTAACCCTCTCACAAGTGGTTTTGCTGTATCAAATACAAAATAATGTGTTCTAATTCTTTTTTTTTAAATTTAATTATTTTATTTAAATGCATTTCAAGTCATAGTACATAAACAGAGCTCAGTTTTTCCATTTCTCTGGTTGCAAATCAGATAGAGTCACACTATTTGTGTCTTCATACATGCACCAAGGGTAGTAATGACCCATTTGATCAATCATCATTATTATACCCATTTCCCTTTCCTTCCTCCCCCCTCCCCCCTGCTGCGTCCAGAGTTCCTGCATTTCTCCTGTTTCCCTTTCCCATCCCCCTTATGTATCCTCATCCACTAATGAGAGAGAACATTCGGCATTTGGTTTTTTGAGATTGGCTTACTTCACTAAGCATAATGTTCTCCAATTCCATCCATTTGCCTGTAAATGCCATAATTTTATTTTCTTTTATTGCTGAATAATATTCCATTGTGTATATGTACCACAATTTCTTTATCCATTCATCTATTGAAGGGCATCTGGGTTGCTTCCATAGTTTTGCAATTGTGAATTGTGCTGCTATAAACATTG
>PVHX01015796.1:0-45382 GCA_004024805.1 Geosciurus inauris
GATTTTGGTTAGCTCTCTGTATTCTCTTGTAGCCTACTGAACTTCTTGATTATTTTGAATTCTTTGTTTGGACCTGGTGCCTGAGTCCATGTGGACATGTCCTGAAACCTGAATATGTAAGCACAGGCCTGAGTCCTTGGACTTGGTGTTTGGCCTGGGTCCTAGGTCTGCAGGGGTGATCTTGGAGCTTCAGTCTGTGGTGACCAGCCTCATACAGAGTCTACTGGAATGGATCTGGACCTTAGATCCACTGGAAAAGGCTTGGATCCTGAGTCCTCTGGAACCTGGAGCTATGGGGACTGCTCTGGAGCCTGAGGCCAGCCTGGTCCTGGACAAGGCCTGGAGTCTGCATCTGTGAAGGTCTCCCTGGAGGCTGGGTGTCTGTGTGCTGGCCTGAAGGGTAGGTCCATGAAGATTAGCATGGATCTTGGTGTCACAGGGGCCTGCTTTGCTCTGCAGGCTGGGTCTAGTGTAGCCAGCAGACCCTGGGGTCTGCTCAGATGGGACTTGCCCCTGGTTTGGACACAAGGGCTGGCCTGCAACCTGTGACCACTGGGACCTGGGATCTTCAAATGCAAACCTGGCACTAGGTCAAGTCTTGTGTCTCAGGCCACAAGGGCCAGCCTGCAATGACACTGGCCTGGAGCAGAGGCCTCAAGAGCCAGGCTGGCCCTGGAGTGGGCCCAGAGACGGAGTACGTGGTGTCAGCCCAGAGGCTGGCACTTCAAGGGCTGGCCTGGCATTAGAGTAGACCCAGACATCAAGTCCTCGGATACCCGCTTGAAACCGGGGGCTTTAGGGTCCACCCGGATCAGCCTAGTTTGGGGGTTCCAGGCAAATTCTGATGCTCACTTCATTTTCCTTTCCCAGTGTGAAATCTGTTTCTGTGTCCTTGCTGTGCTGGCCAGGCTTAGAGGAAGGATCACACGGGCGACGTGAAACTGCCCTTCCTACCCGCTTTAAGGAGCCTTTCCTTCCTGTGCTACATCTAGGTGCTGTGATCTCTCACCCGATCTCCCGAGCTCTGGCATTTTCGCGCACAAGGAGTTGTTCAGGCTGATGTTTCTCTGAAAGGATGGAAGGTGAGAATCCTGTTCACCATTTCGCTGATGCCGCCAGCTTCATTGATGCTTTGTTGGCCAAACTGACTCATTTTCAACTAGTGATTTCAGTGAAATTACTGAACTGGGAGCCTCTTGTAGGCATGAATGAGACATCCTGGGAAGGGAAAAGTTACAAGAAAAGGGAATGAATCCCGTAGAGACTCTAATATGCCTTTCTTCCTAGCCACAGGGGAAAGCACTTACATCTTCCGAAACATAATTACCTTCCTGGTGTTTAATGAATACAACTTTAATACACACTCTACAGTTGAAATCTGCTAAAACCCAAGACTTGAGGGAAGTTTTCTTGCACTTGCTGATCTGGTATAGAAAAGTAACGCTTTAAACATCTGGAGATTATTGATTTGGTTGTTTACTTGGAGTAGTCCAGCCGGTGTCCCTGTGAGCAATTCCCTAACATATCTTAACATGTTAGAAAATCTAAACACAAGCCCCCGAGAAGGACACTGGCTGGCGGGCTCAGCAGCATGGCGCAGCTCATGGATTTCTGAGACAAAAATAGACCATTTGTTTTTAGGCTTTGGCAGGTCCAGTGACCACCTAGGGAAATTATTAAAAATAAAGATATACCCACCCCGATTTGCTGACTCTGACTCTAAAGCAAGGGGCCCAAAAGTAGCTGTATTTTTAACAAGTTCCCCAGATAATTCTCACCAACACCCAAGCTCGAGGACCATCTGACCCCACCATGGAGGAGCGCCACGTTGTTTAGCTCCTACAACAGGAGGGATTTTCCTAGATGACCCCTCTGCTCACATAGAAATGCTATAAACAACTGCCACGCAAACCCACACCTGCAGGCGGCAGAGACGACACGGAAATTGTCATTTTGTCCTTTCTGTGAAGCCCAATGAAAAAGAAAAAGCTTAAAACCACGGGTCCAGAAAATTCTGGTTTATCCTGAAGAATTAATATATGTTGAAGACAAGGAACAAGAACAGGAGCATTGGTAATAAATCATATTTCTGATTGTATCTGGGTGGCCAGCGTCTACGCGCATTTCAATTTAGTTTTAACAGCTATTTTTTGCCTGAATGAAGCATTCAAACTCCTGGTTCCCACCAGATGTATCCCTCCATCGTGTCTGTCTTCCCACCCCACCATTTACCAGGAGACAGAGACTGGAAGGGAGAGGGACAGGCAAGGGGAGAGGTGGGGCTGGTTCGTCCACCCCTCCATCTTGAGTGCTATCTCGGCAGTTGGCATCTGGAATGTTCCTCCAAGGCTCAGGTGCTGAGTCCCCAGGGCAGCAATGTCCAGGGTGGAGCTCGGGGAAGGATTGGATCTCGAGGGCTCTGACCCCAGCAGTGCACTGTGAGAGGTGGTGGAAACTGTGGGCAGGCGTGGCGATGGCTGGTGTCTGATCTCCCCCTTCTCTCTCTCCCAGCTGCTGGTCCCTTCCCTATGCGAAGACTCTCACATTCTGCTACATTCTTGAGCTGAACAGTGGGGCTCCACCATGCCCTTCCGCCATGTTGTGCCTCCCCACAGGCCCAAAACAACAGAGCCAGCTGACCGCAGGCTGAAACCTCGGACACCACGCAGCAAAATATATCTTTCCTCCTCTGAGCTGATCTCTCAGGTGTTTTTCGTGGTGGTGAAAAGCTGCATCAAGGTGTCTGCACTCCTCGGTCTTGCGGCGTTCTTAAATTCTGGAGTTCTTGAAGGGAAGGACAGAGCCATCGTTAGAAGCTCAGGACACCATGATTACAGTGAGTGGTCGAGAACTTCACAGTGAAGCCGGTCTAGATGGTATTTCCTCCAAGGTTCCTTCTCTTTCCCTGCCTTCACCTCCACCTCTGAGATGCGAGGACCCTGGCTGGCTCCTTCCTCAACTGGCTCGCTGGGCCGGAGTCTCCTGCCCTGGCGGCAGCAGCAGGCCAGGCTCTGTGGGTGGAACAGGACAAACACCTCTGCACACCTGGGAGTCGCCTCCTTTTCTACAAGCTGGTGGTCGGCCAGGACATCCTCAAATGGCAAGGATAAGATGGCTTTAACAGGGGAACGGACTTGTTCTACCATTCACACCTTTAATCTGCTGCACAGAATCAGCTCCCAAAGTGGGCGCATCTGAAATGGGCCTCACATCTCAACACCTTCAGCCAAGACCCTGGAGAGGCGATTTCGTGAGCCAGCAGCAGGGTAGGCTGCTAATGGCTCCACACGTGGCTCAGGTGGCAGGAGGCTCACAAAACCCCATCATCCACACAAGTCCTGCACAAGCTCCACCAGCCGCTCTCTCAATGGGGTCCCCAGAACACATCGCTTCCATACAGAGAAAGAGCCCGACATTGTGAGGCAGCCATTCATTCTGTCTCCTGACCCAGCAACACTGTTTGGGTTTGGAATTTGGCTATGTCCGTGTGCACCTTCAGAGATGAATCAACAGCTCGGCACCACCTGCTTCCTGGTGGAGCCTGCCTGGCCCAGTGGTTCTCGTTTGGATGAGTACATTTTTTCCCCTGGAAGCAAATGGGAGCAGGTGGGTTAAGTGGCCCACAGCGCCTGGGGCAGAAAGAACAGGAAGGCCACTCTCTAAGAGAAATGATGAATCCATGCGGGTGCTGTGTGGATTTATGCAGCACATGCCTATGGATTAACCTCTGTGAGGGAAAACCATTCTCCCCATTGAGAACAAGGCCTCAGGGGATGAGCATGGAGTTTGTACTATCGGTTAATGGACTGGGTCCCTTCCATGCCAAGATGCTCCCTCCCTGCTGTGTCCTGTAGTGACAGGTGACGCCATGGCTGGCCACGGGTAACCTAGGCCTGGGCATGGTGAGGTAGGGTGGGCATGTTCCAGATCCCGGGAACCCCCTCCAAGCCCAGCATCCTGCAGGGCGTCACCCTGTAGGCGTCACCCTGCCCCCCACATGCCTTTAGCTCTGTTAGTCTTGCCAGAAACACATAAAAAATCAAGCATTTTAAAATGATCTGGACTTTTTTATTTAAGTTCAGTAATGTGTGTGTTTTTGCCTGTAATTTATTTGACTTCAGAACATGTAAAATAAATGGTGAATTTTACCATCGTCCTCATGTTAGAAACTGCTGTCTGCAAATATCTATTTTGGTACCCTCAATTTTTTCCTGATCTCTCTCATTTGGGGAAGATGAAAGCAGTAGAGCTATTTGTCTCCCCGAAATTAGCCGTGTGACAACTCTGAGCTATTAATAACCACTCCCCACGGCATTAACACTTCTGTCTGAGAGGGGTCAAGTGGTGACCACCGTGGGGGGCGTGTGGCCATGGTGGACGCAAGCAGCACAGCTCCCGTGCAGCTGGTACCTCAGACGCCCTCCAGTCACAGCCAGCTCGCAGATACGAGAAGTCCCTGAGGCCTTCCTGCCCATGGGCAGAGCCCGGAATCCTCCTGCGCAGCCCAGTGCCATCCCCAGGGCTGCTGGCGCCACGGCTCCCGCCCTGTGCCATGCCCCGTCCTGTACCCTAGGCTGCCATCTGGGCTCTGCTGCTGCCGCTATCGTGCAGGACCAGGGGGAGTGCTGTCCCTCTGTCCCACGTCTCGGGTGGCACAACCTACTTCCCCAGCCCACAGCAGAGGCTGCCATCTCACACGCAAGCACCACCTGGCCAAACCAGGGCCCTCAGGGCCTCAGCCCCCCATTACTGCACCGCCCCCCAGAGCTGCCTTGACACCACTGCAGCAGGGCCTGAGCCCCGGCCCCAGCCTGAGTGACCCGGTCAAGGTGGAGAGAGAGAAGAGCACACCCTGGGGCCAGGTGACCTGGGCTCCCAGCCTGGCCCTTCTCCACTTAAACATGCACCAGTCAATCAGCCTCTCAGCCTCTCAGTCTTCCTTGGTAAACTGTGAATTATCACACATACGGGTAACTATTTTATGTATAAATTATATTAAATGTATAATTACATATAATTATAAGTAATTATATAACATAATTATATATATTCAAAATGCAGTGGTGGCATTTAGGGAAGGGAGACCACAACCCTTGCTTATTGAGAAAAGTCAGTTACATCAGTCAGCAGTGATAATGATGAGTGAGGTCAAGTTCGCCGGGGAAATGGGGATCTTTCCAAAGCGTCTGTATTTGTGGAAATCCCTGCAGAAGCAGCAGAAGAAAAGATTCAGCTGCAGGGAGACAACTTCTCTGAGGAGAGGCCAAGGATCCTCACAAAGACAGAATAATCCAAGATGCCCTGGAGGCTCCCAGGTCCCCGTCAGGCGTGAAGCAGCTTCCAGAATCACCTCCTCAGCCTTCTGAAAAGCTCAGAATAGAGGTATTAACAACCACCTTCTGGGTTGAAATACAAAAGACTTTAAATGTCAGCCTGGGCTGATCAGAGAAGGAGCAATTGAAATGCCCACTGTTTCTGAAATGGCCAGTGGTGTGTGGCGGACGCACCCGCCTGCTCAGATCATAAAGCACGGCACAGCAACAGAAAGGAGCATGGAGCTTCTGCGCAGGCAGTGACGGGCTGTCCCTGGGATTTAATAAAATCATAATGGCCAGCACCGGGGCTTCTTAATTTCCTCCAGTAGCTGAGGCCCTTGCTCTCCGAGGAAGTCTGTAAAGCCATGTAAGTCCATCCCTAGGTGTCCAGTCCTGGGCGGTGACGGTGCTCACTCCTACAGGTTGCCTGGCCTCTGAGCTCTCTTTGTATCTTAGGACTAACCACCCACCTCCAACAGAGAAGCTAAAAAAGCAAGGTGCTGGTTTTCCAGGCTCCCTTGCAGCTAGGCATCCAACCTGTTCAGCTGGCCTTGTGCCCCACCTGGGCGCAGAGGGAAAGCAGGTGTGTGGGCAGCAGGAGCCACACGATCGCAGGCTGGACTCCTGAGTCGCAGGCTCAGCAGAGGCCACGGGGTCTCCAAGGAGCCACTGTAAAGCCCCATGGACGCCATCCCTGATATGCGCACTTGGACCTGGCGCTCAGAAGCTTCCTGAGCCTCGGGCCTGCTGTGTGGCTGGCGGGCCTCTTCTTTCTGGCACGTGCTTCATTGGTCTGCCTGCTGCTGAGTCCTCCCCGTTGGACGTGAGCAGGCCTCTCCAGGAAGCTGGCTTGACATTACCTGCCTTTCTTCCGACTGCTCCGGCTTCCTGACGTGGTCCACTGGGGTTTGAGTACTTCCGTCCTCTCTAAAATTTCCTGCTGAACTTAATGCTCCACTGCCACAGCATTGGGAGGGGAGCTCGGGGGGGTCTGAGTCCTACAACTGGGCCCTTGTGGGTGCAGCGAGGGGCTCTTCTGAAAGGGTGCGACAGAAGGTCTTCACCTCTTGGGGACTTCTGCTGTGTGCCCAATGAGAGCAACCTTCCTCTCCTCTAGAGGATGCAGGGTTCAGGGCACCTTCTTGGAGGCAGAGAGCAGCCTTCACCAGACACCAGACACGCTGGCATCTTGACCTTGGACTTCCCGGCTTCCCAAACTGTGAGAAGTAAACTTCTGTTCTCTATTCATGACTCGGTCTCGAGTATTCTGTTATAGCCACACCAATGCATCTCCCAAGGCTGGGTCTTGCTGGTTCCTTTATCACAAGAGTCCAGACTCTAGATGCACAATAAACACTCCTAGAACAGCACGGAGTCCTTTTCTCATGGTTCTGGATGCCAACAGTCCAAACTCAGTTTTGCTGGACCCAAGTCAAGATGTGGGCAGAGCTGTGGCCCTCTGGAGGCCCTGGGAGATGGGCCTTGCCTTCTCCCTCTGGCGGTGGCTGTTGTTCCTTGCTTCTGGGCCACAGGGCCCTGTCACTCTCTGCTTCCCACCTACAGGATCCACCAGGACAGCCCCAGAGGGCCTCCCCTCATCGAGGTCCTTGACCATCTTCACAGTCTTTTTCATAGAAAGTTGGATCCACAGCCTGGATTAGGACATGGACGTGTTGGGGTCACTTCTCAGCCTTCCTCTCCCTCAAGTCACACACCACACATGCGTCCATAACCTGCAGCGCTCGCCCTCCCTCCCCAAGACACTGCACTCGGGCGGCTCCATCTTGGGAGAGATTTGGGTCCTTCACAGACTAACTCCCCCACTCGAGCTGGCTCTGGGCTGCTCCCTGAAAGCTCACATGCTAGAAGTTTAATCCTCAAGTTTAGTCTCAATGATATTGAGAGGTGGCAGGATCTTTAAGAGGTCACATCTAGTGGGATTACCTCTTGGGGGCACTGCCCTTGGGAGTGGATTAATGTCCTTCCCAGGAGACTGGATTAGTTCTCTTGAGAATGGATTAAGTCTCTCAGGAGTGAGCGAGGTCTCATGGGACTGGTTAACCATGATGGGGGGTTATAAGAAAACAGGTTGGCCTCCCTTAGTCTCTCTCAAGCTCTTCCACCCTGTGAGGACATTTTCTATCAGACCCTCACCAGAAGCCAAAAGATTCCAGCAATGCATTCTTGGACCTGCAGAACTATAACCTCAAGAAAACTTTTTCCTTTAAAACTTATCCAGCCTCAGGTGTTTTGTTATAGCAGCACAAAACAGACTAAGATGCACCCTTGAGCAATCAGTCTCACATGCAAATCTGCCTGATGTTTGATGGTCCTCATCAAGTTCTTTCAAGCTGTTGTGATGGCCCTGTCTTCAATCCTGCTGCTGATTATGAGACCTCAAACATAACAATAAGCAGGATAGCTCTTCCCTGATTGTCAAGAGACCTAGCAATCAATCACTTCCTCGTGTAAGACTTTGGGCAAAAATCCCACTCCCTTAAGTTTTCTCATTCATACAAGAACAAACTAAAATTATTCCCAGCTTTTCCATGATCATCCCTCAAATTTTCACATCTTCACTGGGCGTGGTGGTGCATACCTGTAATCCGAGCACTTTGGGAGGCTGAAACAGGAGAATGGCAAGTTCAAAGCCAGCTTCAGCAACAGTGAGGCGCTAAGCAACTCAGTGAGACCCTGTCTTTACATAAAACACAAAATAGGGCTGGGGATGTGGCTCAGTGGTTGAGTACACCTGAGTTCAATCCCCAGTATCCCCCTGAAAAAATTTCACGTCTTTCCCCATCTTCATACCAAAAAAATACATATTATATAAGTATGCATTTACATAGCTCAATAACAAATTAGAAAACTAAATGTAATGCTTTAGGAATATTTACCTAGGTAGTAAAACAATTTAAAAAAGTAAAATAAAATGGCACAAAAGCTAGGCTAATACACAAAATGTAGTATATCCATACAATGGAATATTACTCCGCCATAAAAAGGATGTCAATTCTGACACATACTAAAATATGGATGAATCTTGAAGACAGTTTGTTAAGTGAAATAAGCCATTCACAAAACCACAAAAGGTGTAAGACTGCACTTTCTCGATGTGCCTAGAGTAGTACCAAGTTCATAAGGAGGAAGTGGAATGAAGGTTACCAGGGTCTGAGGAGAGGGGATGGAGATACTATTTAACAGATACAGACTTTCAACTGCAGGTTGTGCGAGCTCTGGAGGTGGAGGTGCTGTACAACCTGAGTGCACCTGATGCCCTGCAGTGTGCAGGTAAAATGATTCTGGTGGTGAACTTCACTTATGTGCATCTTACCATGAGGAAGAAAAACTAGAAATTGGAACAAACTAAGTTAACCATGTGTCTGGCCGGGGAGGGCACAGAGAAGCATCTCTGTCGTAATTATTTGCTAACTGCACATATATGCTTCTTGGCTTATTCTGTTTTTGATTTATTTGTTCTAATTAGACATATATTACAGCAGAATGCATTTTGATTCATTGTACACAAATGGAGCACAACTTTTCATTTCTCTGTTTGTACACGATACAGAGCCACACCATATGTGCAGTCATACATGAACCTAGGGCATTGTTGTCCATCTCATCCACCATCTTTCCTGCCCCCATGTTCCCTCCCTTCCCTCCCTCCCCTTTGACCATAGTTCCTCCATTCTTCCCATGCTGCTCTTCCCCATTATGGATCAGCATCCACTTATCAGAGAGAACATTCAGCCTTTGGTTTTGGGGGATTGGCTTATTTCACTTAGCATGATGTTCTCCAATTCCATTTACCTGCAAATGCCATGATTTTATTCTCTTTTATTGCTGAGTAATATTCCATTGTGTACATATACCACAGTTTCTTTATCCATTCATCTATCGAAGGGCATCTAGGTTGATTCCACAGTCTAGCTATTGTGAATTGAGCTGCTATAAACATTGAAGTGGCTGTGTCACTATAGTATGCTGTTTTTAAGTCCTTTGGGTATAGACTGAGGAGTGGGATAGCTGGGTCAAATGGTGGTTCCATTCCAAGTTTTCTAAGGAATCTCTATACTGTTTTTTAGATTGGTTGCACCAATTTGCAGTCTCACCAGCAATGTATGAGTGTGCCAAATTTTCCCCCACATCCTCACCAACACTTACTATGGTTTGTATTCTTAATAACTGCCATTCTGACTGGAGTGAGATGAAATCTTAGAGGAGTTTTGATTTGCATTTCTCTAATTGCCAGATGTTGAACATTTTTTCATGTATTTGTTAATTGATTATATATCATCTTCTGAGAAGTTTCTGTTCAGCTCCTTAGCCCATTTATTGACTGGGTTGTTTGTGTTTTTGGTGTTAAGGTTTTTGTGTTCTTTATATATCCTAGAGATCAATGTTCTAGCTGATCAGTGTTCAGTGCTTGTGGCAAAAATTTGCTCCTAGAATGTAGGCTGTCTGTTTACCTCATTGTTTCTTTTGCCAAGAAGAAGCTTTTTAGTTTGAATCCATCCCATTTATTGATTCTTGCTTTTATTTCTTGCACTTTATGAGTCAGGAGGACATACACAACTACAGGTCTATTTCAAGCAAGGAACTAGAAGACACCATCAAAAGCTTACCAACCAAAAAGAGCCCAGGACCAGATGGATTTTTCAGTCGAGTTATACAAGACCTTCAAAGAAGAATTAATACCAA
Source organism: Geosciurus inauris (assembly GCA_004024805.1). Classification (NCBI taxonomy): domain Eukaryota; kingdom Metazoa; phylum Chordata; class Mammalia; order Rodentia; family Sciuridae; genus Geosciurus; species Geosciurus inauris. The sequence goes on from PVHX01015796.1 coordinate 10,020, forward strand.
TACTCCTTGCTAGGAATTAGACCAGAGACCCTGCACCTAATTGATGAAAGTAGGCCCAAATTTTCATTATGTTGGATTAGGCCCCAACTTCCTTAACAAGACTTTTCTTTAGAAGATCTGTCCAGTGGTGAGAAAGGTGTGTTAAAGTTACCCAGTATTGTTGTGTTGTGGTCTATTTGATTCTTAAAATTGAGAAGGGTTTGTTTAATATACATGGATGCTCCATTGTTCAGGGCATAGATATTTATGATTATTATGTCTTGTTGATGTATGGTTTCCTTAAGCAGTATGAAATGACCTGCTTTATCCCTTCTGACTATCTTTGGTTTGAAGTCCACTTTATCTGATATGAGGATGGAAACTCCTGCTTATTTACATGGTCCATTTGAGTGGTATGATTTTTCCCATTCTTTCACCTTCAGTCTGTGGATGTCTTTTTCTATGATTGTTGGGCCTTTTTTTAAATCCAGTATGCCAGTCTGCGTCTTTTAATTGATGAGTTTAGACCATTAACATTCAGAGTTATTATTGAAATATGGTTTGCATTGCTGTTAATTTTGGTTTATTTTGGGTTTTTAACTTGACTTGGTTTCTGCTTTGATTGGCTTTTCCTTTAGAGTAGTTCCTCCTTTTGCCAATTTTCATTGTTGTTTTTCATTTCCTCCTCATGAAGTATTTTTCCGAGAATGCTCTCTAGTGCACGTTTTCTCATTGTAAGTTCTTTTAACTTTTGTTTATCATGGAAGGTTTTTATTCATCATCAACTTTGAAGCTTAATTTAGCTGGGCATAAGATTCTTGGTTGGCATCCATTTTCTTTCAGAGCTTGGTATATGTTGTTCCAGGATCTCTTGGCTTTGAGGGTCTGGGTTGAGAAATCTTCTGAAATCTGAATTGTTTTTCCCCTGTATGTAATCTGCTCCTTCTCTCTCGCAGCTTTTAAAATTCTATCCTTATTGTGTATGCTAGGCATTTTCATTATAATGTGCCTTGGTGTGGATCTGTTGTAGTTTGTACCTTTTGTGTCCCGTAAGCCTCTTGTATTTGACTTTCCAATTCATTCTTCATGTTTGGGAAATTTTCTGATATTATTTCATTGAAGAGATTGTGCATTCCTTTGGTTTGTACCTCTGTGCCTTCCTCTACCCCAATAATTCTTACATTTGGTTTCTTCATGTTATCCCATAATTCTTGGATTTTCTGCTCATGGTTTCTTATCATCTTCATTGTGGGGTCAACTTTATTTTCAAGATTATATATTTTGTCTTCATTGTCTGAGGTTCTGTCTTCCAAGTTCTCTAGTCTGTTGGTGATGCTTTCTATTGAATTTTTTATTTGGTTTATTGTTTCCTTCATTTCAAGGATTTCTGCTTGGTTCTTTTTCAAAGTCTCTACCTCTTCCTTAAAGTAATCTTCTGCTCCCTGTATTTGCTCTCTAATCTCTTTGTTGGAGTGATCAATGGTTGCCTGTATTTGCTCCCTTACATTATTCTGTGCTTCAAAGATCATTTTGAACTCCTTCTCTGACATTTCATCTACTGTGCTGTCAATGGATTCTATTGTTGTAGCATCTTGGTTTGTTTGGGGAACTTTCTTCCCTTGGTTTTTCATGCTGTTCCTGTGTCTTCCTCTCTGGCAGTGCCCATCTGAGGTGTTACAGTTTCTACCCAATAATCTTGTAGTGTCCCTGCAGGTTTCCAATACCTCACCTATGGTGTAACTGGGCCTGCAGGGACCTTGGGGATGATCTTCCTAGTCCTGGCTGCTGTCTGTAGAAGGAAGTAGGCAAGGACAGCTGCCAGTTGGTAAATGGGAAGCCGCAGCATGGGTGCACAGTCAGTCTCCTCCACCTCCTCCATCCCTCAGGCTGGGGTCCATCTGCTCTGCCTCCTCCACAAGTTGGGCAACTTATTCTTGTTTATCTTTTTTTTTTTTCTTGGTACCAGGGATTGAACTCAGGGGCCCTCAACCACTGAGCCACCTCCCCAGCCCTATTTTGTGTTTTATGTAGAGACAGGGTCTCACTGAGTTGCTTAGCTCCTTGCAATTACTGAGGCTGGCTTCGAATTCACGATCCTCCTGTCTCAGCCTCCCAAAGTGCTGGGATTACAGGTGTGCACCACTGTGCCCACCTTTGTTTACCTTTTAATTCGAAATTTTTTCAGCCACTCCCCAAAGTGGACACAACACCATTACAGACACAGCCACAGCTGTTGCCCACAGTTTGCTATTTTTGTTTCGCTTGTATATGTCCCAAGTGTGGGTGGGGAGGGGATGGGACATTTCAGAGCCAATTCTGGGTTGACATCATGCCACATGAACACTTTGGCAAGCGTGCAGACATGCTGTGGATTCGCTGTGTGTGAAACACCAAAAGTGCACTGAGCAACAGAGAGGGAGGCAGCTGGCCTCAAAGACAGAGACCCCCAGGGAAAGTGGCTGTGTGTCTGCAGGGGCGTGTCCATGGCCACACACACAGAAGGATGTCTGCTTTGTTGGGGGAACAGCCACAGTGCCAGTGGATTCCCATCCCATTGTGGGGACCGTGGGAACAAAGGAGCTGGCAGCCCTGTGCCTGCCATCGAGCCCAGGGCCCAGGAGAGTGACAGCCACTGGGTGCAGAGGTCTTCTGGGCTGGGGTCACCCTCCTGTGGCCAGGACAAGCCTCTTGCTCTCTCCACTGTCTGCCCAGCGGCCAGCACTGTGAACTGTCGAGTCTGACCTCCATAACTGAGTGACTAAATGGACTAAGAGGATGACTCTAAAGACATCCAGAGTTTGGAGGAGGCCAGACTTTTTTAACAACTTTAAACAAACTGTCCTGTTCTTGAAGAGAGGCAGGAGACTCTGAACTCCCTATAGAATATCCACCACCCTGTGCTGCTAGTGGAGGTAAGGAGAGGGAGATGGGGACTCTGAGGCACATCTGTGTCCCTAAGGGGGCCATGATTTGTCCTGTTTCAGGAGAGTCCTGAGGCCAGGTTCTGGCTAATAAAAACTGTGAATGCCCAATTCCTATAAAGTAGAGGTGGACATGGGGAGGGTACAAGACTTCTTTTCAGATGCCAGGTCTGGGGTCAGAGCCCTGGATGTTGCCAGGCTATGTCTACAGGCCTACGAGCTCCTGGACACCAAGCAGAGGCCAACACAGGAGCCACAGGGTGGCATGGGCTTCCTCTGATCACAGAGCCCCCTGCTCGATTCCACTCATGGCCTCCCCTTCCTGATGTTCCCAGCGAGTGGTGAGCTCTCCCTGCCGCCCCTCGCTGCCCGTGCCTTTGGTGTAGCTGGTCCTCCTGCAAGGGGCGGCCCCTGTGTTTTCCTATGCTGCTCCCTGTTTCCTGGGCCTGTTCCAGTGTCTGTTCGAGAGACTTCCCACGACCATCCTCATGAACAGGGGAGCAGCCTGTGGACTAGATCTCAGCACTGGTCCCTGGCCCTCCTTCCTACACAGCCCCCGTGGTCCGTCTCCCCAGCCCCGGCATGCAGGGATTTCATTTGCTCTTTTCACCATGGTGAGAGTGGCCCCTGGATGGATGGTCTGCCTGCCCCTTAACCCCTGTGACCTCGCACCTTCCCACCTGGGTCCCTGAGGCCAGGCCTGCTCCTGCCTGCAGGGTCTCTCCTGGCCCCATTTGGGAGGGAGGAACTCCCGTCCTAGGGCTGTGGGATGGCCAAACGAGACATCTCATGGTGGATGTCCCCCACAAGACAGATGGTGGACATTCGTGAGCTGGACAGTTCCTGAATCACAGGCACTCACAGCCAGGGGAGAAGGCCAGGCACGTGACCTGGATGCCCAGAGGGTTGCCCTCAGGTACAGAGAGGCCACAGTGGTGTGGAGAGTGGGCCTGCAGCATCCGGAGGGCGGGGACCGCAGGCCGCTGCTCCAGGAGAGGAGGGAACTGTGCAAGTCGCCTTCTGAGAGGGTGTGTGGAGGGGCCTCCCGGGGAGCCGAGTGGCCAGGGGAGGTCACGGTTGCCCTTTGCAGCCCTCCCAGCGTCCAGACAGCTCACAGCAGGCGGCCTCATGCCTCGGCTCCTGCCTCAAGTGCATGGGGATGGACGGAGCTGGGGGTCCCAGGGCCTCCCTCCCCCATGCCCAGCTTGGCGCTGACCCTGCTCTGTCCTCGGCCTCAGCTCTGGGACCACCGAACCTTCAGTCCTGACCACCTGCACCAGCCCCCAGCCCTGTCCTGGGGGCTCAGCTCACACACTTCACCTGCCTCTGCCTGCTCCCTCCCAGGCCCGATCAGCCTCTGCTGGGTCTCAGCCTCCCACTTGTGGCTGGCCCGGCCCCACCAGCCCTTTGGGAGCATGACAGCTTCACCGCTTCTGAGAAGCCTCTGTGGCCTAGGGGAAGAATCAGCTGGAGCCTAGGAGGCCAGGAGGGAAGGCCGCCTGCCTCGGTGGCCTCACTCTCACCCGCCCTGTGGCTGCTCAGTCGTACCAGGCTGTGAGTCAAGTTGAGGGTCTTCAGAGCTGACTTAAGGCATTGCTGTGGGGAATGAGTGGTGTGGCTGTCGTGGAAACCACCCCTCTCCCTGCGGCCCAGGGGTGGTCCCAGCCCACCCTTACCCTTCTGAGGCTGCACTTCCTGGCTGAGGGCTGAGGGTGTGAAGCACCTGCTTGCCTCTGTGAGGTGGGAGCCCCTCTCATGGGCACCTGGGCTCACGACCCCTCAGCTTTGCCAAAGTGGTCTCCCACTGCGAGGGCCCAGGCCTTCTTCCTGCCTCTCCCTGTCTCGAGGCTGTGACCTGCAGCAGGGTCTGCTGCCCGGCCACCCACCTTCTCTCACCAGCCTCCCCCATCCATCCTCGCCTGTCCAGCTCCACCTTGGTGTCTGCCTCCTGGAGGACTGGGACTGGCCTGGCCGCTGTCGTATGGACGTCCCCAGTGGTCCCAATGTCCCACAGCAGATGGGTGAGCCCAGGCACCCCTGAAGTCCACTCAGGAGTCAGCCTCCTTCCCTGGGCCTTGGGCAGGGGTCTTCTCTCATCGTCAAGAAGGACGGGTTCAGGGTCCTTCTTGAAGGACGAACATGGGCCCCAACTCCAGCCCTGCTCCTTGGATAAACAGGATCCTCAGGGAGCCTTGTCACCACCCAACACCCAGCAAACCCGTGGAGGCTGCCAAGGTGAGAGGACCCTGCCTCGCGGCCACCCAGGACCCACTCCAAGCCCTGCGCGCTCCCTGGACAAGATCTGAGACGCCTCACCTGGCTTCCTGGGGCTTCAGGTTCAGTCTGCAAAATAGAGAGGCCAAAAGTGACAGACCAACCTCTGACTGGCCCCTGGCTCTGCGGACGGTCTATGAACCAGACTCAGCGCACCCACAATTTCAGCCCTGCTGAATTTGAGCGGCGGTGCCTTGTGCTGGCAGGGATGATGTGGTGTTGATTCACTAAACACAGTTAATCTGTGATCCTCTTAACACAAGGAGGATTTTCAAAACAGGATAAATTTAAGTATACTTGACATGGATTTACAAGGTCTATTTCAGCCAAAATTTTCTAGAGACAAAGAGGTCGACACCTATAAACAACAGAACAAAACTCCATCTGACAGAGGGAGGGTGCCATCTGCCAGGGCCCCCATCCTGCCTGAAAGATGAGGCGATGTCTTGGCAGAGGAAATGCGATGCGGCCCAGTCGGGGATCTGCCCTCCTGCCCGGGGTCTGAAATGCCCCGCGGAAGGCCTGGGTGCCGATCCCGGACGGCAGGCCCTGCTCAGATGCAGTAACGGTCCCAAGGTGCCGGTTAGCCAGGAGGCCATTGCCCAGCCCAGCACATCTTCTCCGGGAGCCAGCGCCCTCCGCTCCAGCTGGGCTCTCCTGTCTCCTCTTGGCCAGCACTAGCCTCGAGGCGACCATACTCACCCACAGGAACAAGAGGGTGGGACCCTCGGATCTCCGTGGCTGCTCAGCACGCAGGGCGGCCACACGTGATTCGATCCCGCAGCCCACAGCCAGCTCCAGAAGCCAGGAGCCTCCTCTTCCATCAGCCACACTGGCGCAGACCCTCAGCTTTACATCTCAGACTTCAGGACCCTCCAGCACCCTGAGTGTCCCCAACCCCCGGACGTGAGACCCTCCTGCTGCCTGGTTCCTGCTCAAACTGTGCTCACCTGGACCAAGGTTTACCATGCCCTGTTGATGGCTTCCTCTCCTCTCCCACTGGTAGAATGGCCTCTGCCAGGTCAAGGGCTGCGTGGTGCACCTCTGTGTCTCCAGCCGTAACACAGCAGAGGGGACATTGCCAATGCCTCATCAACGCAGAGCGGCAAGGTCCCGTGCCCACTCCTGACCATGGGGGGCTGGTGAGTGTAGGGAGGAAGGAGCCCAGAGCCGAGACCCTGTAGTAGGTGGCCCGGAGCCTTCTCTCTGCAGTGACCACCACAGTCCCTGTGATGTGCACAACGTGGTCAGGTACGGAAGAGACAGCTTAGCTCCACAAGAAGGACAAAGAGCACCCAAGCAACGGGTAGCCCGGAATTCCCTCTCCTCCAGCTCAGATCTCCCTGGAGCATCTGCGGAGCTGGAAATGAAGTCCAGGAGGTTCAGCTCAGTCCTCCCAGGAGCAGCCTGGGTAGGACCTCAGTCTCCCCACTGTGGATCCCAGAGGCCATGACAGATGCGCCAGCGCGGGGACGGCCAGTCCGGGCCCAGCCTCCTGTTGCTGCAAGGAAGCCACAGCAGCCCTGGGAAGCTGCAGCCACCCACTCGCCCTCAGCATGACCTGGGCGGGGAGTTCAGAATTCCAGCCTCACCCTGGACCCTGCATTGCCTCCCCTCCGCCTGGGCCCCAGCCCACGTCTCCACGGAAACCTGCAGAGTCAGGCTGGGGTCCTCCCGGTATTTATTTATGAACAATAGGTTATAAAGACGAGCTCCCCTGCAAGTATTTGAACTAGAACAGTCCCTCCGTTTACACCCTGGCAGCTCTCAGAGCGCGGCCCTGGGCCAGGGCTGGGGCTCAGTGGTGGAGCGCTTGCCTCGCAGGCGTGAGGCACTGGGTTCGATCCTCAGCACCACATACAAATAAATAAATAAAATAAAGATATCGTGTCCATCTACAACTAAAAAAGTGTTTAAAAACAAGTGTGGCCCTGGGACCTCTGGGGTCCCCAAGAGTCTTTCAGGAGACTCTACCAGGCAAAAGTACCTCACCATCATGCCAGCACGGTGCGGGCCTCCTGGCTGGCTTCTTCCACAGGCGTGCCGCCGAGTTTCCCACAGGCTGCGTGACGGGATGTCAAACAGCTCAAGCGCAGACACGAGGCTCTGCCTGTCTTCTGTTTGGCCAGATATTAAACAGATTTGCAAAACTGTAAAGCAATGTCATTTTTCTGTTCTCACTAATTTTTTTTTAAATCTGTTTTCTTTCTTTTATTATTTTGTAGGTTGGTCCTTGTATTTCTTCTAAAATCTTTTATTTTCTTAAATAATTTATATTAAATGTGTAATGGGCGTATTGTTTAAAATGCACTAATATTTTAAGAATTTCTCAGCTTTGATTTCTAGTATAGTAAATATCACTAGATACAACATATATCAACAAAAAGCTTTTTTAGGTCCTCAGTAATTTCTAAGAATGCAAAGAGGTCCTAAGATCAAAAGGTTTGAAAACTGCTGTTCTACACAATCGGAGCTCAAAGGCCCACTGTTTCCTGGATGTGCAACCTTGAGTGAGTCATTGAACTTCTCTGAACCTCGGTTTCTTCATCTGTGAAACAGAGGTGTTCTATGAGGTGTTTAGCTCCATGCCTGGCCCCTCTGAGGTTCTCAGTAAATTTTAATTTGTCCCTGTTTCATAAGGACAAGGGCACCTTAACTGGACACAGACAAAGGACGCCTGCTGAAGGGTAGATGTTCTGCAGTCATGCTGCTGAGTCTGAGGTAGCCATTTCTGCTTTGCTAACACATCCCCAGCCTTGTTGGTGGTGGCTTGTTGAGAACCAGTGATGTGGGTCTTTAAGAATTCAGACCTTGATGATGATTCACAAGTGTTTTACCTCCTGGTATTTAATGAAATCCAGGTCCTTGGACGGGAAGGGACTCCTGGGAGTGGAAGGAGCTTCCAAAAGGAGAAGAGAGGGGCCCTGGCCAGCCTTGTAACTCTCCTTTTGGATTTCCAGGAACAAATTCTTCCTTGAGAGGCCCCACGTGGCCTCTCCCGCCAGCAGAGGGTGAGGGGATGCAGGGCCTGTGGGCGGAACGCTGAGCTCTCCCAGAGCCCACAGTGCCCGGCTCGCCGCCCTCTGGGTCCTGCCCTGCCAACGTCAGTTTCTTCCTTCTCCCTCCCTTTCAACCACGGCTGGGCTGGACACCAGTGGCTGGGCCCTGGGCAGCTCCCCTCTGGCCAGTGTCTTACTTCGGGAGCCTTTGGACAAGGCGGCTATTTTTTCCCAAATGCCATCCCTTCCCAGAGCTGGGAGGGACAACGGGACCCCACACACCTGTGCACCTGAGAGGCAGGGGCGACGGGGAGAGGCTGCGAAGTGGTCAGGATCCAGTGAATCGCTCAAATCCACCTGAGCAGACGCAGTGAGGAGGCCACGGCGGAGGCGCCTGTGGTAACGACCATCACAGGGGCTCTGAACCCCACGACGGTGCAGAAAGGCAGCCAGGACCCTACACGGACCCACACAGTCCTGCCGTGGTGTGCCGGCCCGGCCACTGCCTGTCCAAGCTTGGACAAGCGCTGCGCCTGTCCGTGACCCTCGAAGCTGGGGTAACTGTCGCAGAAGAGCTCGCGTGACCTTCCCCGTTTTCCCTTGAGAGGTCCTGGTCTTCCTTCACCTCCCCAGATACCCCTTCGTCTGTGGGAGCACGTGCATCCCATCTGCAGATTCCCTGCTGACTCCCAGGTGAAGTCATTTTCCTCCGGGGGTCTCTGGCATAGGATGACGGAGTGGCTAGCCGTCCTCCTCCCACAGCCATGAACCAGGTCACCGATGCCCTCCTTCCCCGCCGTGTGGAGAGGGCTTTGCTCAGGCCACGTGGCCCAAGAGCTGCTGGGAGGGGGGTGGCAGGCACTAACAGACCCCCTTGCTGCCTGCTGTGGCCATGGACAGAGGAACCTGAGACCCCGCAAAGCGCCTGAAGCCTGCCTGGGTAGGGTAGGGCTGGGCCACACCACAGCCTGTGCCCTAGTCACCCTGGTCCTGGGTGACCTTGGGTACACCTCTTCCCCACTAGGAACTGGCTCATCAGGTTCCTTGTGCCTGGACCCTCCTCCTCCCCTCGCACACTTGAGGGCTCAGTTCTAGTGCTGCCTTTGGCAGACCCTGCATAAGGCATAGGTCACCCTGTTGTCTCTGCTTCAAGGGACTGAATGTTCATTGTCCTCTGAAAATTCACACATTGAGACCCTGTGCCCAGAGTGATGGTACCTGGAGCACAGAGTCTCCATAAACAAGACGGGGCTGGAGCGCTCACTCGCTCTCCACCCTATTGATGCATTCCTATTGATCACGACCTCACAGTCCACGTCGTTACAGCAGCAAGAACGCACTAAGACTCCTGCTCTGAACGTCCTCCACGCAACAACTTGGTTGGCTGCATCTCTGTTCAAGAAGTTCAGGACACCGTTGATCTGAATCGCCATGTGATGGGACCTGGGGGTGACGGGAGGTGCCGGGCACTCTTGGGAGGGATAAATTGAGAAGTCACAGAGCCATCCAGAGAGTTGAAGGATGCAGGGTGGCCACTCTGGCATTTGTCTGGCTCCTGGGATCTGAAGGGAGAGCGAGTCTGTGCCTGTGAGCTAGGGATGCCTCAGAACAGAGGAAGGGTCACCCGGCACGTCCCTGTCCTGCACGTCCACAGCCCTGGTGCCACACAGCTGTGACTCTGCAGTAGAGAAGGGGACGCCCATCAGAATGGGCATCACCTCACATGGGGGACGGGAGCCCGCAGGTAGAGGAACCCACAGGAGCTACAGCAGGCGACGCCTCCTGCCCCGGCTCTGCCTTCACACAGGATCCGCTGGGCCTGCGGCACCCTGCTCCCTGCTGGACGCTGGTGCCCACCCAGGATCAGGAAGCCCCAGCCGGGAGAGCAGGGGCGTCGTTGCGGCAGCCGGTGGGACCACACAAACCCTGAGAGGCCACGTCTGGAAACCCTGAAGCCAGAAGGCGGGAGCCCCAGCTGGCAGAGGCCACGCACAGGGCTGGGGGGAGCCAACCTGCCTGCCTTGGTCTTTGGACACCCAGGTGTCTTCCCTGCCACCCGGGGCCCTGCTGTGCCATCTCCCGCTCTGCCCTGGCCACACCCCGGCCTCCTTCCTCTCGCCTCTGATGGTGGGTGCATGGCCGCGAGTGGCTGTTCCCATGGCCTCCCTGGGCTTCTTGCTGCTGCTCTCCTGGGCTCCCTGTTGAACTTCCCAGAGCCTCTGCCCTAGGGTTCCCACTTCCTGGAGACCCCCAAGTTCACCCCAGTCCCAGTCACCTGGACAATAACACCCAGAGGAAGCTCTTGCATCCCTCTGCCTCGGGATTTCTCCCTGGCAGGAGGTTCTTCCTCTCTACCTCCAGCCTGCGTCCTCCCATGTCCCCTCAGTTTCCAGTGATTCCTTGGCCCGCAGGAGACTGTCTCATCCCCCTTAACGTAGGATTCCTCAACCCAGCTGTCTTCAAACAGCTTCCTGTCATCACTGAACACTGAGGAAGAGGAGCATCTTCGTCCATTTTCTGTTCCTATAACCGACTACCACAGACTGGGTAACTTATGAAGAGCAGAGGGTTATTCAGCTCACGGTTGGGCAGGCTGGGATGTCAAGACCCAGCGGCCACATCTGATGAGGTTCTTGTGCTGGTGAGGACTCTCTGCAGAGCCCCAAGAAGGCATAGGACATCACATGATGACAGCGAGCGTACAGAGACAGACTCAAAGTGGATTCTATGACACTTGCTCCAAAGTTGCCCGTTAGTCCATGGACGATTAATCCCCTTGCTAGCGGCCCACAATGGGGCTCCCCTTATCAGCAGAGCTCGGGGCAGACCTGCAGGAGCTGAGATCAAAGCCCCCTGCCTTGCACCCCTCACTCCACAGCCCCCACGTCCTGACTGCAACCTGACAGTGGCTAAAGCCGGGAGCTTGTCTGGGCAGGAAAGTGCAGGTGACGAAATGGACGCTTCCTGCTACTCCGTGTCTTGCCGAACGTCATCTCATATCTTCCTCATGGAGAAATGTTATGCAGTAAGGTAACGGGAGGTCTCTCTAAATGACGCAATCGTGGGGAAATGTTTATTCTTGTTATCTATTTTCGTTTTTCTTGGTGAACATGAATTATTTGCAGAAAATGACAGACTTCACCAAGAAAAGGCAACAGATTCCTCCAGGTGTTCAGTGATCATCTTCAAATTCAATCACCCCTTGTGCGTAAACGAATCACAGATGGATCCACAGTTTAAAAGCACAAAATGAAGCAAAGAATTCAAAGGAAACATGGAAAGGTTCCTTCTAATAATCTCAAAGTAGGTAAGGTTGTTATGAGCAGTTCGCAAAAACCAGAAGCCGCGGAAGAGAAAAATTAATAAATCTGATAGCAGAAAATGTAATAAACAGGTCAAAACACAAGGGACAAGGTAGAAGAAATCATTCGTCTGTGAAAATGGCAGTTTCCCTTAAATTAACTATGTAAACCGCTCTTGTGTATCAATCAGAAAAATACCAACCAGTCAACAGGAAAATGTACAGGCGAAGAGCCTGAAGCCTTCTCAGATAAAGCTACGCAATGAGCTCAGACGTGTATGAAGAGGATTGCAAAGCTGAAGAGGGGAAGAGGACACCTTCCTACCCTATCGGATTGATGAGGAGCATGGTGGACAGCAGCCGGTGGACGGGGTGCACTCACCGGGAGAGCACCAGAGGGGTGCCTTTGTGGAGACCTGTGCGGCTGTGTCTCTCCAGACCTGAGGTCGCACACCACACCGCGTTTGCCCGCTGCTGGCTTCCTTGACTCTTCCGTTTTCCTAGTTCAATTTCATTGACTTCTGTAATTTTGACCATCTCCTTCCTAATGCTTATTTTGGATTTAATTTGCTCTTTCTTTAGGAGGTTCCTAGGGTGGAAACAGGCAGCTTATTCGTGATTTTCTTTCTCTTTTCACAGAGGCATTCGGTGCCGTGCATGTCACTCTAAGGGCTGTTTGAGCCAGCTTGTCGCTGCGGTGACTAAATGCCCCAGGCAGAGCAACTGTAGAGGAGGGAGGATTTATTTGGGGCTCATGAGGTCTCATCTGTAGACAGCAGCTCCATCCCTCGGGGCTCAGGTGAGGCTGAACGTCAGGGTGGAAGCAGCTCACATGCTGAGCAGCAAGCAGACTCCACTTTCCAGACACAAACATGTGCCAAAGCCACGCCCTGTCCCCACCTCCTCCCAACACTGCCACCGCTTCAGTTGCCACCCAGTGGATCCCTGTCAGGGGCTGGACTCACTGACTGGGTGAAGGCTCCCACAACCCGATTGTTTCTCCTTGAACCTTCTTGCACTGTCTCCCACATGAGCTTCTGGGGGACACCCCAGCTAAACCCTAACTGGCTGCTTCTGTTGCATCCCACACATTTTGATACATGGTAATTTTCTTTCACCTCAAACCACTTTTTAAGTATTTCTTGAAGCCGCTGATCTTTGACTCCTGGAATATTTAGTAGCATTTCATTTCTAATAGCTGGCTTCTCTGAATATTCATTACTGATTTCTAGCTTGATTTTGATATGATTCAAGAATGCACATTTGTAATTTCTGTTCTTTTCAGTGGGTTAATGTTTGCATCATGGACCAGAATGTGAATGCCCCACATCCACTTGGCTGACTGTCCCGCCGCTGTTGAAGGAAGAACTCTGAATGCCAGTGAGGCCAGGCTGGCCGGTGGGGCTCTGAGAGTGGTCGCCTGCCGGTTACGCCGCTGTCTTGTGGGAAGGCGGGTCTCTGGAGCTTCAGCAGCTGCCATTCTCCTCCCCAAACAGCACCACTGGATACTGTCCATTCTTCCCGTGAGCGCCTGCTGAGGGTCCTAGAGGGAAAACCTGGAAAGGAGCGCACATTTCCTCCCCCATTGCCTCAGCTCCCAGGAGCTTCTCACGACCATGCTTGGCTTCCAGCAAATCATGAAAAGTTTCTAGTTCAATGTCTCTACCAGCTTATATGGTATCCAGCGGTTTCTGCCTCCAGATAAGCAAATGAGCAGGTCCTGAGTTTCCCTAAAGTGGTTCTGTGACCTCTGTTCTCCAATGGTGCACAAAAAGTCATAAAGCGATGCCTACCCAGCTTCTATCTTCTTGCAATAAAGGGATGGGCTGCCCTTTTATGGTTCTCTATATGTCCCAGAGACACACTTTCAAGAGTGTGTGTGTGTGTGTTTCCTGCCTCATTATTTGGACTAGAAAGAAAGACTAACAACCCAAATGTACATTTAAAAGACAGCGTTAAACACAATACAGCTGTACTATGTCATTGTTGTGGCTGGGATGTGAGCTCCCAAAGCTCCTGTTAATGTAGGACGTTCTGAGGTGACATAGTGGGACTCTGGGAGCTGTGCATGATCTCACCAGTCCACCCTAGTGGGAGTGGACAGGATGGGGGCTGTGGGCAGGCGGGCATGGCTGGAGGGGTGGGTCATGGGGCTTCCCTGGAGGTGCGTCTTCCCTGCCCCTCCCCTGCCTCCTGCTCCTGACCCCGCCATGAGCCAAGAAGCTCCCCCTGGCCTCCCCCAGGAGGTGCCACCTCACCTGGGCTCAGAGCAGTGCAGTCGGCCGACCAGGGACTGAACCTCTGGAACCATGAGCCCCAAATAACCCTTCCCTCCTCCAGGTGTTCTTGTTGGGTGTTTTAGTCACAGGGACACAAAACTAAAACAGAGCAAGTAGAGAGAACGGAGAGACCGGGAAGAGGGACACCAAGGGGTAAACGGCACAGGGGGCCAGAGGGGTGGGGCGGCGGGCAAGGACGAGGTGGGAGGCATGCCCAGATGGTCCCAGAGTCGTGTCCTGCGTGACCGACCTCCCTTCATCTCATGGGCTGTGTGAGAAAGCACGATGCCTTCAAGTGGACGTCCATGTAGCCAAGCTGGCACGGGCAGGTGTCTCCTCTTGAAACCAAGTCCCCTCGAGACAGGCATCCACTACAGATTTCTCCCAGCCTGGCTGACCTTGCTGTCCAGCCTTGTCTCTGGAGGTGTCCCAGGACAGCCCTCTCCAGGCGTCTCTGGCCCCCAGAATCCTCTGACACGTGCGCCCTTGGTATCTCTCCCTGCTCCTCTTTCTGCACAACCCCTGACCCCACATTGGCCCATCTTGCTGGTGTAAGAAACACCTTTGTCACTGCCCAGCTTGCTCTCCTCCCTCTCCGAACCCCCTTCCCCAAGCTGGACAGTCTCTTGGGTTTGTTTCTCTCTGGGACTGCTCATCCGGCTCTGCCCTGCATTCGAGTTTTTTTCAGTTACTTTACTTCTGGGCTGGACTTTCAGCTCCCTGATGGTAACGAGTGTTTCTTAGTCGTCTGGGAGGGCTGCAGGGGTCCTAGGTGTTTGGATTATTTAGGGAAGAAGACGACGTCACAATAGGGCTTCAGATCAAAGTCTCGCTCCGTCTCTTCCTTACTGAGCACTCAAATAATGAAAACAACAATTACAGATCCCACCCGCCCCCTGCCAGGCATCCTTCTGAGGACCTGGGCATTTGCCAGCGCAGGCCATCGTGGGAATCTCTGTGTGGAAGGTAGTGGCCCCTGGCGCTTTGGTGGAGGGCCTAACCCAGCACAGAAGTGAAACCAGAACTACACCATTTCCTTGGATGACAGTTGTGGGGACCCACCTTTAGTCACATGGCCCAAGAAGGGGCTCAGAGGAGAGGACAGTGGACCGGGCATGACCTGTCCCTGAAGACCAGGCTCTCACCTGCAGCAGGTGAGCACAGGTGAGGGCACACTCCACCTGCAGGCCTCAGAGCTCTGAAGGCCCGAGGTGCCCAGAGTATCTCTGGGAAAGCGTCACAAACACATTCCCACCAGACTTGTGCACTGGGGGACCTGGAGGAGGTCACCTCTTTCACTAGACGCCCAGAGGTAATGTGGCCTCTTAGAAGATTCGGAGAGTGAAGGAAGGAGGGAGGGGAGGAAGGGCTGCAGGCAGGGAGGAGAGAGCCGGACGGGGATGGAGAGGGAAGGGGAGGCGGCGCGTCCCGCACATGTGCACACGTGGTCCTCAGGGGCAGCACAGAGCCCTGTCCTTGGAGTCCTGCGTCCGCTCACCTCTTAGCACCGAGGGGAAGGGGTGCGTGAGCAGGGGCAAGCTGCGAGGCTGAGGCTGCGCTGCAAGGCCGTGAGTCCCCAGGGGGCGAATGAGAGCAACACCTGAGGCTGCCCATTGGACCGGCGTCGAGGCAGAATGGCAGGTGAGGGTCTTGACGAGGGGGTGGTCAGTCCTCCAGCATCTTCACTGTGGAGACTAGCGTGGCCAGCACTGGCACCGGCAGAGGCTCAGTGTGCACAGGTGTCCCCGCCACACCACTCTCTCCCTCCCTGCACACAGGGGACCTTGGAACAGTAACTGGCCTGCAATCACCTGGCTCTCTCTGCTGCTCTCTTCAGCTTCCCTGAGGGACCTCACCTCGGATCTGTCCAACGAGGTAGCTGTGGGCCCAGGAGCGCTGGTGCAGGGCGTGGCTGCGCTGTGGCCCAGGAGTTCAGGGTCAAGCTCTGTCACTACTCTGTGATCTTGATAAGCTGCACCAGTATTTATTAGTAGCTAATTCTGGAATATTAATCATCTTTTATATTTTTCAGGATGAAGGAAAAGCAAGGTTGTGGTGAGCAGGGCTTGCGGGGGGAACGAGCCTAGGTTTTGAGAATTTCATACTCAAGCTGTGGGGGGAACAATCAACCAGGTGGAGAGAAGAACTGACCTTCTGCATCTTCCGGGGATTTCGAGATCCTGATCTTCCCTGGTTCCTTTCTCACCCACTGCTCTCCTTCAGCCAAAATGTACAGATAGAAACACATCCTCACGGTGCTCATGCCCCAGCTGACCACGGGGACGTGCCCAGGCTTTAGCAGATCCACACAGAGCATCTCTAGACAATCACCCTCTGGATGCTGGAGCTTCGGAGGGAAGCGCCTTCTGTTCTCTGAAGGAGCAGTCCCTCCTCCTACAGTGGGGAGAGGGGGTCTCATGTGCAGCAACTGGACCAAAATAAGGGAAAAGTGGGGGTCCACGAAAATAGAAAGGGTATCAGTGGAGCAGAGGAAGGGGATTGTGGGGGCCGAGAAGGAGGTGCGGGAAAGAAGGATAGTGGAATTGTGCTATGTACGTGCATGAACACACCACAGTGGATCCCCCTTTATGTTCTATGCCCTTAAGCACATTATTTAACATCAGCTTCTTGTTTACAAAACTGAGATTGATGGGCTGGGGTTGTGGCTCAGTGGTAGAGCGCTTGCCTAGCATGCATGAGGCACTGGGTTCAATTCTCAGCACCACATACAAATAAATAAAATAAAGATCCATTGACACTAAAAAATATTTTTAAAAAAATGAGATTGAAATAGTTTTAATCGTATGTCTGTCCTGTTTTAAGCACACTGAATACACAAGGTGCTTGGTTCAGCACCAGGCAGAAGGCGCACCTCTGAGCACCGTGAGCTGTGGTCAATGTGTGTCATGGTCTGAATGTGTCTCCCCAAGTCAATGACAGTGCTGAGAGACGGCTCCCTCAGGAGGAGACTGTGTCATGAGGGCCCTGCCTGTGTGGTTGAGTTAATGCTGGTATCAAGGGAGGAGGTCCGTCTCCTGGGGAGTGGACTCCTTATCACAGGAGCAGATTCCTTGCGAAGGGTGCATTGGAACCCCCCCTTGTCCTCCCCCAGGTCATGCCCCACACCAAGCTATGACAAGGCAAAGGGCCCTGCCATATGCTGGCACCGTGGTCCCCGACTTCCCAGAACTGTTGGGAAATGATTTCCTATATAAATTCCTCCATCTGTGATGTCCTGTTACATAGCACAGAACAGACCAAGACGGTGTGCAGGGCGTCTCCAGCTCTGCCCTGGGAGGAGAAGGACCTCAAAGCCCACGGCAAAGCCAGCAGGGTTTCCTAGGTGCTTCCCAGGCCGGTCACTTCTGGACTCACAGATGTGGCCCAAGTCCTGGATGAAGCTGAGCCTCAGTGAGCACAGCAGTGAGAAGAGACCACAGGATCTGGATCCCTCTGCGAGAGGACAGTTCACTGCGTGGCCTGTGGCAGAACGGCACAAGGAGGGCCGTGGTCCCCAAGGAGAACTGCTTTTGTTTTGTTGTTTTTCCAAGGATTCTGAGCACTATAAGAACAAAATGAGCAGTTGTAGGAAATGCAAGAAGCATGAAAAGTGCTGAACGAATCCCTTTCATAATCCCTCCATAAAAGTTACATTCCTATTATAATTTTGTGGTGTGTGCTCACCTTTTTATTATTCAAATGAGTCAATGACTTACGACCTGTTGGTGCCTGGTTTTTTCTTTAATTTTTTTAAATTTTTTTGTTAATTTATTCAAATGCATTTCAAGTCATAGTACATACATAGAGCTCAATTTTACCATTTCTCTGGTTGCAAACCAGATAGAGTCTCACCATTTGTGTCTTCATACCTGCACCTAGGGTAGTGATGACGATCTCCTGGTTTTTTAACTGAGCACCGTGACACTAGCTTTTTAGTATATTTCTAAAATCTTCTTGCTGACTTCCTGATAAAGATGGCAGATTCAAGTGGGCTTGAGGGCTCTCCCTCTTCCCCACGCCAACAGAATGAGCCAACAAGAATGGAAATAATTGAAAGGAGGAAAACCACCCCCAAGTTCCCCAGAAAGGAAGAGGGGAGTGACTTCCTGGCTTGCCCTTTGGAAACTGGCGGCTGGGGAGGGTTCTTGGGAACACGGCTCAGTAGGACTCTAAGCCAGCAGGCACCAACGGAGGGACGGGGGGTGACTTGTGAGGCAATAGAGAGCTCTTCTAAGGCCCCCAAAGCATGGGCAGCCACCTGAGGGGCTGAGAGCACTGCCAGGAGGAGGCATGCAAAGGTCCAGAGGGAGAGCAGGGAAGCCCCCAGCCCTCCTGAGGGGCCCCACTAGACCTGCACGGCTAGCAGCCACCGCCCACCCTCGGCACAGCCCCCAACCCTCGCCCTCCACATTAAGGGGACCGTTCCGCATGAAATGCCAGACGGAAAATAACGAGGTGAGGTCCTCGGAGGGAAAAGAAGGATAAGAGGGAGAGACGGGTGGTAAACGGTGACCCTCAGAGAAAGTGACGCAGGAAACCAGGGTGTGGTGGGGCTCATCCGAGGGCCGGTCCAGGAAGCATCTTCATGCAGGGGCAGCTTCGGGGGCAGTGGGTCCTGAACAGCCGAGGGCGCCAGCCAGGCGCAGGGCTCTCTGGGGGTCTCCCTTCAGATGGTGCATTGAAATCCCAAGGAGCTTGGGGACAAACGACCACCTCCATTGGCAACGGTTCCCCAGGGCTGTGGGTGGAGCCCAGGCACCTGTGCTGCTTTCAACCTCACCAGAGGACTCTCCGGCACAGGCGGGTGGAAAGCCCGTCTCTGTGCGGTGATTTTGGACTTCAGGTGTTTCAACTTGGTTCCTAATTTTTAAAAATGACTGTCCAAATCATACAGAGATTTTGAGCATTCGCCAGGCAAATTGTCAAATTATTTCCGAATAACAAGTGTGTCAGTGTCCCCTGGGGGGGGGGACGCCCAGAAAGCGGAAACTCTCGGCCAGGGCACTTCCCAGTCCCGCTGACGTCAGACGAGGGCCTGCCCCGCCACCCGCTCCTTGCCCGCAGCTTCCGCCTCGCTCCTTTTTCCCTTTTTTCTCGCCCTCTGTTTTTCCTTTCCTCCGTTTTTTTCTAATATGTTTTCCTGGCCAGCAGGACACCACGAGGCCTTGTCACGGGCTCTACATTATTACAGCACTAGGTCTTCCCTGGATTCATGGGAAGTGCAGGAGCTGTGTGTTGGAACATAGGAACTGAGGCCCTGACCTGCCAGGCTGTGGGCAGAAATACCAAGCAGGTAGCCTAGACTCGGAGGTGAGCTAAAGCTGGAGCTGCTTGAGTTTGGATCTGGAATGTCCCGCAAGGGCCCACGGGTTAAAGGACTGGTTCCAGCCCATGACCCTGTTCAGAGGTGGTAGGACTTCAGAGGTGAGTCCTGGTGGGAGGTCTTAGATCCCTGGGGGCAACCCACATGTGGATCACGGGAACCCTGTCTCTTCTTCTCCTTCGCATCCCAGCCATGGGGTGAACGGCTCTGCCACACATGACCACCATAATATCTTGCCACAGGCCCAAGACCCTCAGGACCACGAAGCAAGGACTGAAACTCCAGAACTGAGAGCCAAAGGCAACCTGTTCTCTTCATAAGCTGAGTGTTTATATGAGCTCAGGTGCTGGGCAGAGCCGTGGAAAGCTGGCTGACCTCTGTGCATTCTTCCAGAGGCAGCTCTCGGGTGCTGGGCACTTGATACCTTGGGAGAAGGGCCAACTTCACAGTGGAGATTTGTAGGCACATGCCAACAGCCTCCTTGTCTTTCCCCCTCCTCAACCCTCCACATTCCCCTTGTGCCACACGGCACGAGCCTACTGAGGTGAGCAAATGTGTGACCACACCACCATCGCTGAAGACACTCAGAATCCCACCTCAGAGCTCCAGGGAAGTTCGTCTCTTCGTTTATTTGTTTTATTCTCTCTCAAGATTCTATATTTAACAGTTTAAATTTAGAAGCTTTAGGTTTTGTTGATTTCTTTTTAAAAATTTAGAGCCTGATTCTCAGAGTTGCTATAAATATTCTCCTGGAGGTGAGGGAGATCTGTCTGGGACATGGTCACCCCTGGACCACTGCGGGTGAGGTAACTGCCTGGATTGTGCAAGAAGGCTGTCTCCTCTGTCCTCAGAAGGCATCCTGCCCACTGCTGCCTCTTTGTGGAGAGGATGGCCTTCATACTCAAGGAAGGGCTTCTCCAGGCAGGTCACTAAGCTGCCGACCAACCCCAATTCCAGATCTGTCTATAAGAGGACTGGGCAAGAGGAACTATGGGGGCCTCTGAAATAGCCTTCCTCTCACAACAGAATATACCGAAGGGTTAGAGAAGGGGAGAGAAGTTGCGGGTCCCAGCAGCAGTCTTTTGTAGCCAAACTCTGGAAGAGGCAGGCAGACCTTTTTCGCTTTTCTATGGGCCTCATGGAAAATATAGCCAGTAACTGTCACGTTGGAGCTGTGTCATGTTACACATCTGCTTGCTAGGAATCACTTGGGTAATTGAAATCAAGATTTCTTTAAATTCCAGATCCCAGAACAAAGCCTTTCCAGGGCTCTTTCCCCACCACCCACTCTCACCCTGCAGCCTGGGCCTTGGGCCACAGAACTGGGCTGGGGCCCCAGCAGTGCACACACTGCTCCACCCAGAGACCCGCTTCCCCAAGGTCGCCACAGACCAGGCGTTTGGCCTCACAGTCTCAGAAGGTTTGAATGAAGAAATGCTTGTTTTTGTCAAATGTTTGTTTTTGTTTTGTGAAGATGAATGGTTATATTATCCAGATGTTTGGGCAACTTCAACAAAATTAAAGGCAGCAATACGGAATTTCTTAGCTCTCCCAAATCTACACGGCTGCACTGTCTTGAACTCTTTCTTATTAGGCAAAACTAATGGTTTTTGAGCAAGAATAACAACTCTATTTTACAGTGTTTTTAGCTTATTATCAGTTAGCTGCAAGCAAAGCAGAGGTGTGTGTGTGTGTGTGTGTGTGTGTGTGTGTGTACAGAGAGAGAGAGAAAGGGAGAGAGAGAAAAAAGCATAATAGATAACAACTGTTGAACATTTTTCTATGAATTGGTACATGAAGCTAAGTGCATTAATAAATGCACTTACTACAATCAATTTCTGTGTAGTAAGTACCACAATTCACTATTTTGTAGGTGAGAAAATGGAAATACAAAGAAGCTAAGCATCTTACCTCAACTTTGAAGACCAAGAAGGATGGATTTGCCAGTATGAGGAATGGATGCTGGAGGTTTGTGCAGAGGAAATCATGACTTCTGTTTTTGACATATTAAACCTGAGATTCCAACTAGGCAACTAAATGGAAATATCCAGAAAGCATTTGGATACAGGTTCCTGGGCTTCCAGAGCAAGGTAGAAATATAAATTGGGAGTTATTAGATATATAACTATATATATATAATTGGGAGATATAAATTAGGAGTTGTTAGATATGGATAACGTTGTTTTAAATGGTACCGGAAGAGACCATGTAGGGAACAAGTGTAGAGAAGAGGTGGGAATCCGGAGTCTGGCATGTCCACATTATGGAGGCCAGAAGAGGAGCCAGCAAAGAGAAGGCGTGGCCAGTGTGGTGTCCAGCTGGGAGGGAAATAGAGAGCTTGTCACGTCTAAGCACCAAGCAAGGAAGCAGTTCAAGGAAGATGTGAAATACTACCGACTGATCATTGTGTCAGGCAACAGGAAGTCATGGTCAACCTTGACCTTGACAAGGGCTGGGAGGAAGGAGACTCCTCACTGGTGCCTCATCGTTCCTCGACCTCCTGGAGACCTCTCCCTCCATTCCCCTTCAGCCACCCATCCCAAGGGCCAGCTGTCTTCTCACCCTGAGCTCCTGTACTTCTAAGACCCTCAACTCTGATCTTCACCCCAGGACCTTGTCTGCCCTAAGCACCCCTCTCCTTAGCCCTCTGCACTCCTTCTTTTGCCATCTGGAGACTTCCAGTTCCTTGACTCTGCCATTCTCCCTGAAGAACAATCTCCAGTTCCTTCCCTTTCCAGACTACCATCCCTGGCCCCCCAGGCCATTGCAACCCACCCAACAAATTCCTACTGCTGAATAAAGTCCACGTTCTAGTGTTCAGGTGACCACTCCCTGATAGGGACACTTAGACCACCCCCAGACATGCCCTGGCCAAGTCACGATGCCCCAGTGGCCTGGTCCCCGTCCCTCCTGCTCCTGGCCCTCCTCTTCCTGGTGGGCAGGCAGATCTCAGCTCAGCAATCCACAGTCACCTCCCTCCTACAACCTTGAGAATCCCTTCTCTAACTTTCCTCTTTACCAGCAAAAACATTTTTGCCAACCTAGAAAATGTTTTTAGAAAACAGATTCTAAAGTTTCTGGCCCAACTCCATGGCTCTGGGGCACACAATCAATATGAAGGAGAAATGATTAATTTTGGACACCAAGGATGACCTGATTCATATTCCGTCCTTTGGTCAGACAGAGAAGCCCTGCCAGTGAGAAACGGATGGCAGAGGTGAAGCATGGGCTTTGGCAGGGATGCAGACACTCCCCAGACAGCTCAGTGGCTGCCTGCACTGAGCATCGTAATAAGGCCCTCTTCTTACACGGCAGCTCATGGTCCCCTAAGACACTCAGAGGCAGGCAGGGCCACTCCTTTCCTCAGCCAAATGTGACTCTTCATATTTAAAGAATATAGCTGCCCCTTGAGTATTTTGGATCGATCCTCCTCTGACCCCAGGATATATGGAGAATACGATAGCTTCTAGTAAGATCCTTACAATGTAAGACAGCCCAACTGTTCTCTAAACACTAAAAGGAATATCATTGTGCCAGCTATGAGCTAGGTGCTCTATGCAATATCCTAGTTAGGCCACAGACTGAACTGTCTCTGGCTGGAGGGTGCTGGTAAGGCCACATGGTTCTTGCCCTTGTGATCTAACAGAGAGGTTTTAAGCAAATAAGCTCACGAATAAAATTATAGTTGTAAATAGTTGAAAGTGTTGCAAAAGAGAAATAAGGTGTTGCTATGGGTTGAATTGTGCCCCTCCAAAAGAAAAAAGAAAAGAAAAGAAAGATATGCTGAAATGCTAACCCTTGCACCTCAGGGTGT
Organism: Geosciurus inauris; assembly: GCA_004024805.1. Taxonomy (NCBI): domain Eukaryota; kingdom Metazoa; phylum Chordata; class Mammalia; order Rodentia; family Sciuridae; genus Geosciurus; species Geosciurus inauris. The sequence continues at coordinate 32,910 of PVHX01015796.1, forward strand.
GACTTTATTTGGAAACAGGGCCCCTGAAGACATAAGTAAAGATGAGTTCCTGCTGGAGTGCGGTGAGCTCCTGATCCAATATGGCGACATAAGAAAAAGAGACACAGAGAACGTCGTATGGAGACACACATGGAGAGGGAAGGTAGATGGCAGATACTAAAGTTATGTCACTACAAGTGGAGGAACACCTAGGGCCACCAGAAGCCAGGAAGAGGTAAGGAAGGATCAGAGGCTTTGGAGGGACCCTGCTGGCACCGGGGCTTTGGACTTCAACCTCCACAGCCACTCGAGGATGAGTTTCCATTGTTTTAAGCCGCCCAGTTTGTGGTACTTTGTGCAACAGCCACAGGAAACCTGATATGGGCACTCTGGAAGAATAACAGTTGGGACCTAATTTAGAACAGCACATCCATCCCGTAGGCTTCTTTGAGGAAAAGTGATAGGAAGAGGTGACAACTTATGTCCACATGAGGAACTTACTCGAAGGAGATGAGCAATGCTGGAAAACCAAAATTAGTGCTGAACAGCTGAGCCCTGGGAGGGACAGAACCCATGCAAGTTCTGGAGTCTGGGGCAGCAACACGGAGATTTTTCAGGGTGTAACCTCAGAGGAGATATGAAGTACATTCCCACAAATATTCTCCCTTGGATAAATCTGACCAAAGTTCACATCTGGGGCAGAGAATCCAACTGGCTTAGTTTGGGTCATGTGCCAACTCCTCGGAGGGCTGGTGGGGATGAGCTGGGGACTGGACACCTTGCTGGCCTGCCCATCAAGACTGCTTGATTCTCAATGGAAAACCAGAGCACTGGTGCCAGCAGAAAAGGGGCGGCGCCGGAAATGAAAGATCAGCAGACAAAGTGACTCTGGGGAGGGGTCCTCTGCTGGCTGTTGAGGGATGATGAGGGAACACGCAGGTGGAGAGAAGAGGCTGGGAGTGACAGCTGGGAGCTCAAGGTCATCAGAAACAACTTGGCATGCTCAAGGAGCCAGCAGACAGAGGTTGATGTGACATGAACTGAGAGGGGGACCTGGCAGGTGATCACATTTAGATGAGATGATCAGGAGTTTGGTGTGGAGCTGGTCTTTGGTTTGAGAAGTTTGTGAAAAACAATGAAAATCATTAAATAGGAAGTTGACTATCTAAGCGACGGTGTAGAAGAGAGGTCTGGATGGACCCACCTATTGAGGGGCTGTGACATACAAGTGGAAATGAATGTGGTCACCACGTGTAAGAGAAGTGTTTCCCACAGAGGGAGTGGCTGCATCAAACATCGCTGAGGCAGTGCTGTAGCAAAGCCAGGGCTGAGAAGTCTTTGGGGTCTGGCAATATGGCAGACATTGGCGATTTCAGCAGAAGCAGTTTCCATGGTGAATTGAGTTGGAAGCCAAGCCGGAGAGTTGAAAATAAATGGGCATGAACTCATTTAATGGTCCCCACTGCCCTGCAAGTTGGGAGTCATTACCATCACTTGCAAATGAGGAGATCAAGGCTCAGAGCTTTAAAAAATAGGCCTTTGTTTTTACACCACAAGAGAAGAGTATGGAAATTCCATACCAAGCCTGCCCAGATTTACAATGCTTGGATTCATCTGTTAAAGGAAGCTAATAGGTATACAAATGTCATTAGGTAGAAGCAAGGACTTGGTAATGTGGGGACAGCTGCTCATAAACAGCATACTGCTGGCCACAGAGCATTCTGGGAATTTCAGTCCAGGAGAGGCGAACAAATGGGTACTCAGTCAAAGGCAAAGCACCTCACCCCAGGTCTGCTCAGCACAAAGCAAGTCCACCCACCCTCTAACAGGCCACCTGAGCACTGTGGACTCCTGTTCTGGCAGGAGGTCAGGTTCTAAAGTTAGTCCATGAAGCCAAAGTTCTGCAAAGTGGAAGGTGGCCTTGAAAGGTCTTCCCAGTGGACACCAACATACTCTCAGTGGGCTGTGTGGTATGAGGACTGAGGACCCTGAGACCATCGAGGGGGCAGCAGAGCCACACCTCCATGCATGTCATGGGGCACACGTCAGGTGGACAGACCCCAGGGGTTTAAATCATCCTCACTCATGTGTGACCATTTTGGAATAATAAGGATCAGACATTCCCTCCCACCACAAACAACTAGAAAACTGGACAAGTTGTTTTCAGACACTAGGCAGAGAATCGACTGTTCTCAGGCTTAAAATCACAGCATGGGACTATGAACCCCAGAAAAAGAGAAACGAAGGAGGTGAGTCCCAAGATGGCCTGGCTTCCCATCCAGAGCCCAATGCAGGGAGGCAGAGCGGGATCTCTCTGCAAGTTCAGGACGGAGTTCTGGGGAGGAGGAAGCTGTGTCATCAGGTGCTTCGTGAATCTGTGCGGGTGTCCCTGGGACTCTTGGCTGATGAGGGCAAAGAGGGAAACCCCACCAGACCAAGCAGAGAGTGATCCAGGAGCTGCACACCCAGCGTCCCCGGAGCACAGACAAGATCAGGAGACTCCGAGCCCCACCGGCTCAGAGGAGTGCACATGGGTTACAGGCCATCCAAGGAGCCCCCCGCATGTGGTGGGGTGCACTGTCCTTGCAGCCCATCCTAGTCCTACCCAGCAGAGCTCAAAGGGCTCCCTGTGGTCCCCAGGGAACTCGCTGGCTGCCCACCACTCAGCACTATCAGGAGGAGGAAAATAACACACGAGCAGGACCAGCTGCTGGGGAGTGGACACGCCCTCCGCACAGTGGTGCCCTCTGAGGTGGGGGGCGCCTGGGGGCGGTGTACCAGGGAACCATGTCTCCTGGCCACAGCCCCCTCCTCCCCGCACACGCAGCTCCTTGCCCCTCGTACCCCCTTCCTCCCAGGCCTTCACTGAGGACAAATCAGAAAAGTCTACATGTCCCGGTGACTCGCTTTACATTCAGTCCAAAGAAACACCCCTTCTGGAAATGGCCACGGCCCTCGTCACGAAAGAACAAACAGAGGCACGTGAATCTCTAGAGACACTGGAATACAGCACAGTCTCGATGGGTTCAAATATTATCTTGATTGTGCTTTGTTGGAGATATTGTACGGCTTCAAGTAGCAAAAAAACTCGAGGTACTACAAGGTTTCATGCCACAGAATGAAGTGTGGGCTGTTTCCCGGGCAGCACATGAAAGGAGGGAAGGTAGGACGAATGGGGGAGAGAGGAGGACGGAGCAGGGGTCAGGAAGGCAGGTCTCAAACACGAAGCAGGAACCAGGCCAGCTGAAGTTGGGGCAGAAGTCGAGCCAAGAGTGGTGGGCCTGTGCTAAAGGGGACGGGCAGAGTCACCACCTGCCAGCCGCCCGCTCTAAGACCTGGCACGGATTCCTTGACCTCCACTCCTCCGGCCTCTGGAGCATCCCGGCTGTGGATGACTTGCTTCTTTGTCCCTAGTTTTCTCCTTTAGAAACTGAGAATGAAAATCATTCCTACAAGATGAGACTGTTGTGAGCAGTAATGAGTAAACAATGCATCTCAAGTGTTTTTAGCAATACCTGGACATGGTGACTGCTTAGTGTTAGGCGTTATTATTGCCATTACCATTTTATTATCATTATTGTGATGATAATTTCATATGTATTATCAGTACACTGTCGCCTACTCTAGTGCTGGACATGAGGACCAAGGACAACATAGCATAAAACTTCAAATACGCTGCCCAGCATGTAAATAGGGGCTCAATAAATAGTCCACAAGAAATAGTACAGCACACAGAAATAATAAGGGGAATTGGGTAATTTTTTAAGAATAATTTTAGTTGTAGATGGCATTTACCTTTATTTTGTTTATTTAGTTTTTTTTTTTCCTTATGCAGAGCTGGGGATTGGACTTGTGCCTCAAGCGTGCTAGGGAAGCGCTCTACCACTAAGCCACAACCCCAGCTCGGAACTGGGTAATTTTGAATGCATAAAAATGTTGAAGTTCTATCTGTATCAAAACACCAATACAATTAAAAGATGAACAGGAACATTTTTGCAACAAATGACAGCTTTTACAAAAAGTTCATATAAATTAATAGGAAGAGAGTAAAGACCCCAGTGGATAAAGAGAACAAAGGAAGATAAATAAATGACTACTAAAAATTAGTATTAGTTAGAATCCATAATATTCAACGAAATAAAATTTAAATAACAAAGAGGTAGCAAAGCCCTCTTTCTAGAAAGATGACTGACAAACTGTATCAATGATCTTAAAAAGTGCTTATGCTTGGCCAGGTGTGGTGGTGCACACCTGTAATCCTAGCAGCTACACAGGCTGAGGCAGGATTGTGAGTTCAAAGCCAGCCTCAGCAATTTAGGGAGGCCCTGAGCAACTCTATGAGACCCTGTCTCTACATAAAATATAGGTAGGGCTGGGGATGTAGTTCAGTTGTTGAGCACTCCTGGGTTCAATTCCCAGTACCAAAAAAAAAAAAAAAATACCAATGCTCATATCATGGTGATGCCTCTTCCAAGGGTAAGTCCTCAGAAAACAGCCAGAAAGGTGGACAGAGGCTTATTGCTGAGATGTATATTCCCAGCATCATTTGCAATTGCTAGGATGGGTTGGCTATTTCTGTTTTTCATAACCTTAATGTTGTTACAGTATTGCTTCAACAATAAACATGTATTGGAAAAAAGATCCCTCTTATATTAAGACATATCACCCTGGAGAGATTTTTAAATTGCTTTTAACCAATAATTGCTGTTTCTTGGGTACTTAAAATGCCTAATGTTTCAATGCAATTGCAGGCGTGAGGAAAGGCTTATTTGTCTTTTGAGGCACCAGAAAAGCGCCAGTGTTGGTTGCGTGCATGCGAGTGACAGTGTTGGTGTCTAGCTCCCACAGGGCCTTTCCAGTCATGGCTGTTCATGCATGACAGAGGCAGTCACTCCGTCCTGTGCACAGGCACCCAGGGCCTCAGGAATTCTCCAAGTAGCGCAGCGCCAGCTAAGCCACCAGGTCACACCAGCTAGGAGAATGCACTGCCACCAGAAGGGGCCCACCACACGTCCCTGAAGAGAGGCTCATGGGCAACCGTGGGCATTAGCACCCCCAGCAGGGCCACAGCTGCATTTTTAAGACATTAAAGGAAGGTCACAAGGCTGAGACCCCTTGTTTTATTGGGATGTTTTTAAGGATGATGGTGTTTGGTGAATTCGTAGTCTAGAGACACTCCACTATCCTCAAAGACCCTGAAGACATCACTTTCAGCCACTTTATTTTTGGAAACTCTTGCCAGAAAGCAAAGTCATTTTGGGAGCACAGGCACTAAGTGAGAGAGCTATAGGCGCCTTCTCCCTCCACTGCTCTCTCCTGGCTCAGAGAAGGAGAATCCAATACCGCACGTTTGGTCGAGTCTGAGGCGTTATCCTTTGGACATAAAATCACAGATCAGGAAGAAACCAGAAGGTTCTGGTGCTGCAGCCTGGCTGCCTCAGGGCGGATGTGACCAGCCTCGCCTCCTCTGCAGTCAGGTGGGGGTGGGCAAGGAGGCTCACACCCACCTCCCTCAGTCATGGCCACACAGGCCACCGTGGCAGAGCAGGGACACCTGGCTCTGTTGAGAAAGGAAGCTGTGGGCGCCTCTGCAGGGTCAGCCTTCTGTATCTTCCCAGAGTGTCTTCGCAGCTGGAGAAAACCTTGCCTTGCTGCTCGCAGCGGGGGGCCTTTGCCCAGGGTTCGCCTCCTCTCCTTTGACCCCCATCCTCCGGCACACTCAGTATTCTGCAGGGGATCCTCATCAATTCAGCCCTGGGGCTGCCGGAATGATGGCCTGACACTCCAGAGACCCTGTGCCAAGCACAATAGTCACTTGCAGCCTGCTGAGAGTGGCGCAGGCTATTGGCAGGTTTGGAGCCGAGTCGGACTGATCGATGCCGCAGCTGGAGGAGGTGAGGCGCCCTAGGCATCCTGACCCAGGCTGGAGCTCCTGGCCCGCTTCCCTTCCATCATGTTGAAAGACAGCCAAGGCCTGGGGCCCCTGAGAATCCCAATCAGATCCTGAGTGAGGTCCTCCTGAGCCATCAGCCCGGGGCCGGGGCAGGTTTATCCACCTGCCTCTTTGGCCAACAGATACCCTGGTGCCTGCCTTTGCCGTGGTCTAAGGGCACATAGCACTCACTCTCTCCATGGAATCAGTTACTCAAGCTTTAGTTTTAAAAAAGAAAAGAAGAAATAGTGTGCCCATGTAACAATCAGGGGAGCCCCTAAAAGTGCAGGATGGGAGAAGAGCGGTTCAGACTCGTGGACTGAGCCCAGGCCGAGGCACCAAGGCCGTGCGTGTGGTGCCCAGGTTGGACCACCACGATCACTGCAGACGGCCCTGGCCCTCTGTCAGCGTCTGTCTCCCCTAGAAGCTGGCCAGACACCAGCATGTAGGCAACGTCTGCAACAGGGACATTATGTAGCGCAGGGAGAGGCTTCTCTTCCCAAACTCCCCACCCCCAGCCTCTGTGACCTCCTGGACCCGACGTCACCTAGAAGGTCCTTTCTCACCAGTGTGGCAACGCCCGTCCTGAACCCAGGCTTCTGCACCTCCTGCTGGCCTTCACAGTGCTGTTTCCTCACCTGCAGTTCTAACCTGGATTCCTCCCGACCTGCAGCCCTCCTCTGCCTCTCCGACTCTCCTACCCAGCCTGACCTCCAGAGGAAGTGATTCGGTGACATGCTCACCATCCTGGCACATCCTGTGCCTCACTGCCACCCGACCCTTCCTGCCATTGACCCCAGTGGGGCCCACATCGGCTGTCCCTCCTCTTACCTTCCTCCAGGGTGGTCAGGGGCTGAGGAGCACTGGGCCAAAGCCCGGGTCACGAGGCTGCACTGTGGTCGGCCCCCGACACGCTTGCTGGTCGCGCAGGCCTGCACACGGCCTCTGGCTGTCGCTCGGCTGCAGGTGAGCGCCCACGTCTCCCCGGGGCGAGCAGGGGTGCTGATGCAGCGTTCCTCGGCCTCCGCCCTCCCCCTTCTCTGTGAGGCCTCACCTGCTCTCCTGCCTCCACAGTCACTTTTCCTGCCCCCTCGCTCCCCTGCCCGCAGTTGCTGGCTTCCTTCCTCCACTCTCATCTCTAGGCTGACTGAACCCTAACCGTCAGTGGGCCATTCCCAACCCTGGATGCTGGACCGCTCCTGGTCTTGAGGCCTTTCCTGGCTCTCCCTTCCGCCTTGAGGACAGCCCTCCTGTCTCCTTGTCCCTCCCATCAGCTGCCAGTCCTCAGGGGCTCATACTGCTGCCCTCCTGCTCTACACGGTCACCTGCTCTGGCTTCAACTCCTTCTGGCCAACCTCTCCACCTGCTGTGACCTCAGCAATCCCTTGCTGGCTGGTGATCCACCACCTGGGCCTCCCTCCATGCTGACTCAGGACCCTGTCCCTGGAAAGCATTACAGGTTCCAGAAACTCCACTCTCCCCAGAGCCGTCCTGGGTCACCCACGCTGCCGTCCCTGCTGCCCTCAGACCTGCCAGCCCCTTTCAGAGCATGGTTCCTCTGGTGGCATACCTTTCCCGTCCTCCTCTGCCTGGCAAACTCCTGCTCCCCTGCAAACTCAGGGCACATGCCAGTGGCCTCCTGCTGCTCACATGGCCCCTGTCCTGGCAGAACTCGCCGTGTCTCCTCTGTGCCCACCACCTCGTGCCTTTCCTCAAGTTACTTAGCGTGCCGTGCTCATCTCCTGTGGCTGCTCCCTCTCCCAGGCTCAGGGCCACTGCAAGACCAGGACTGTGTCCTACTCTGTTTTCTAGCCCTATAACTGACTGGAAGACTGAGTAATTTATAGAGAAAATGAATTTATTTCTAAGAGTTCTGGAGGCTGGGAAGTCCGCGGGTGGGGCTGGCGTCTGGTGAGAGCCTTCTTGCTCACTGGGACTCGGTGGTGTCCCGAGGTTAGCTAGCTCTATGAAGCCACTCCTGCCCTCATGGAGAATCCAGCTCATCTAATGCTGATGACCTCCAAACACCACTCAGACGGCTTTGGAGGCGAAGTTCTAACAACAAACACCCACCCCAGAGCAGTGCCTTTTCCGTTTCTGTATGAACAGTAGCCCGGTGTCTGCCCTTCAGTGCCTGCAGTAGAACCTGTTGATGGAACAGGGGTTCCTACCTGCCACCCTAGATCCCACTGTTCCCCAGGCCATGAGAGGTCATGGAACTGTGGGCAGGCCACGGAGGCAGGACAGCCTTGAGTTAGACTCTCAGCAACAAAGCTTCCAGCTACGTGACTTTGAGCAAGTCGCTGAGCTCCCTCAGCTTAGTAATATGGATAAATAGTTGCCCTTCAAGTGACCGTGGGAATTAAGCAAAGCAACGCGTGGCACCATACATAGCACCGTGCCCGGCTCTGAGCGCTGGAAGTGTCCACCTGGGGTCAGTTCCACCAGGGCTCCCATGCAGGTACGCAGAGCATGACGGAAGCAGGCAGAGGCTCCGCAGCAAACCTGAATGAATGCATTTCTGATGACTTTGGTGACACACAAGATTAAATACACATGATATTTTGTTTGGGTGTATCAGCAAGTTTCAGCATCTATTTTTATGTCCAGTAAAATATGAGACACGTCTTCAACCCCATTGCAAATGAGAAATCCAACAGGGAAAATATAAAAGATATGTGAGCATTCGTGTTCCAGAAAGTTCTGAAAGAACGCTGGCAGGTTTCTTGATTGAATGAGGAGACTCTGCCTTCTCCAGAGGATGTCATGGTGAAAGAACGTGCCAGGTGCCACCTGCTTCTCTAAACCTCTGAAGATATTGACAGGGACACATTTATATGGATATGCCTGTGATCCACATGTTGAAATATTAACGTGCTCTCCTAGAGATCATTTGTATCTACCTCTCATGGCAAAAAAGAAGAAGAAAAAGAAAAAGAAAGAAAATCTAAATCTAACCAGGTTTCCAGGAAAATTTTGAAAAACACACAGATTGTCATTATATACATGGAAATTACATCAATAATTAACTTCCAGAGTTTTAATAGATTTCATTCATAAATGCTCTGTGGTTCACAGAGAGTCATTAACTCAAGCTGTAATTTGGGGGTAGCACCTGGGATATGAGTCACCATGGGCCCTGAAGAAGTAAGCAGAGGTCAACAGAACAAACAGGATGCTGCAGGGACTGGATCTGAACTGTTGTCCTACTCAGCGGACCCATTATGTTTGGGGCTTGGGCAGGGTCTGTGAAAACTGACATCAGACACGCAAGACGCGGACCCGGACTCGAGAGGAGGCTGTGGGCTGAGCTATGTCCACACCCACATTCACATGTTGACATCCTAACCCCCAGTGTCTCAGGAGGCAACCGGATCTGGACAGGGGTCTTTAAGAAGGTAATGAAGCTGCTGTTGCAGCCCTAGCAAACTAATCCTGGGGCTGACCAGGAATGCTGACTGACTGTCACTGTTACTCCCACAGGCTGGGTGCCTTCCGCAGCCTGTTACTGTACCATCTCCGGCCACGAGCAGCACGAGTGGTCTCCCCAAAGCCCCCCTGGCCCTGTTCATGGCACTGGGTGCTATTTATGTCTCCTCTGGTCTCTGTCTCTTTCCCCATGAGGAGGTGACTCCCTGGAGGCTGCACCAGGCCTCTGTCCTGGATGGAGTCTCCAGAGCCATCCAGACCTGTGTTCATCCAAGTTCCTTCTCTCAGCCAGCTCCTGCGACTGCTATTCCCAACCGTGGCCTTGCTCTGCAGGGACGGGCGTGTTACTCTGCAGCACAAGCCTCCAGCCCTCTTCCTGGGGCCTTCCCTCTCTGCCCACAGGCCCATCACCCCTGCCAGGCGGCCACCTAGGATCAGAGGCATCTGTCATCTTCTCTCGGTCTCAGCCACCTGCCTATTGAGAATGCAGGCTTAGCTAATGCTGCTTTGGGCCCAAACCCAAATATTCAGGGCTTCCTGTGTGGAATTACAAGCCTTACACACCCTTACTCATTCTTCTAGCTAACTATATTGTCAAATATCTGTCCAGCAGAAGATAAACTCACCCTAGGACAGCCTTCACACCTGTGTGTAGAAAACACAGGAAGATGGTTTTTTTCCTTCTGTAAAAAGGCAAAATTGTTAGCAGTTATAGCTAATAATGGCATGGTGTGTCTTGCAAAGAAATGACCTTTCCTTTGGGTACAGGGGTGCATGCCTGTAATCCCAGTGACTCGGGAGGCTGAGGCAGGAGCGTTGCAAGTTCAAGGTCAGCCTCAGCAACTTAGTGAGACTGTCTCTAGATACAATATAAAAAAGGCTGGGGGTATGGCTCAATGGTAAGCAACCCTGGGTTCAATCCAAAAGAGGAGGAGGAGGAGGCAACGGGGAAGAGAAGGAAAAGGAAGGAAGGAAGGAAAGGAGGGAGGGAGGGAGGGAGGGGCTTCCCATCCTTGGAAACCACAAAGCGGAGTAGATTGTGGCAGGGGCACCACACCACCTGTCCTGCGTGGGGCACTGGGGGTTCACCCTTAACTCCCATCTCCCCTTTTGTGTTGTCCCCACTAAGCGATTTGATCCCCGGGTCACCCCCTGGCCTCAGTCTCCTGGGCTCTGCCTCCCCTCCCTGGGGTCAGGCATGTGCCTCTTCCCTGCCTCCCTCCCCACCCGCTCACTCCCCATACTGCGCCCAGAGTGGCCTCCCCAAACCCAGATCCTTCCTGGGCCCTTGGCCATGAACTCAGCTCCACCCTCATGGTGTAGGAGACTGTGCTTGTGAGGACAGGGCCGGGGCTCTGCAAATGCACTGCCCCTTGCCAGTGGACTTCCCCCAGCTCTGCCTGAGGTCAAGGGCCTCCCTCCTCCCTGGGTCCTGCTGCCCCATCATCCTGATGGGAGCGGTTGCGCTGTGTTCCATGGCAGCAGCTGGGCAGGCCCCTGGCTTAGACGCCCCCAGAGCCAGCCTACACCTGCAGAGGAGGCACCAACACCACCCCCTCAGAGGCTGAGCACCCTTCTCAGTGACCACCCTCTGAGCCCGGGGTTCCCATGAGTCACCTCTCCCTTTGGTCCTGAAGCTCTACAACTGGGAGCCATTGCTAGCTGGGTCCCTCCCTCCTCTTCTCTTGCAGCCCACCAGCAAATGTCCAACTGATTCCCCACGTTAAGTTCCTCCTTTGAGCCAAATGTAGTGGCATGTGCTGTAGCCCCAGCTACCCGGGAGCAGAGGCAGGAGGATCACTCGATCCCGCAATCTTGAGACCAACCTGGGCAACGGAGACTGACCTTGTCTCAGAACAAAAACAACAACAAAAATAAAACTCTCCACCTTTGAACGGGAGTCCGTTGTCTTCCTGTGTGGAGCCTGACTCATGTGGCTCCACTGGCCTCCAGGGTAAAGCCCCAATCTCTTTGTATGGTGCTCTGGGCCCACAGTGACCTGTCCCCAGCCCGTGTCCATGCTGGCTGTGGGCCAGGTTGCCTGCTGACCCTGCTGCACGGGCCTGCGGCTCCGCACTCTCCGGCTGCTCTCGCAGCTTAGCCCCAGCACCCGCTCCTCTGGGAGCCCCCAGCTGATTCCATGGGGCATCCCTCCTCTGAGCCCTGGCCTCTTCCATCTCAGCACTGCTTGAGAATTGTTGGCTGGTGTCTCTCTCTCACCCGGGGGCAGCGGCTGTCTTCCCTCCACCCTCCCTGTCTCTCTGGATTTCTTCCTCTTTTGCATGCTCTAGTAACATTTCCAAACAGAAGGAGGAGAGAGAGCATCATTCTCTGTCCTTCAGTGGCTCTTTGCCACCAGTATAGATTTCTGACCTTGAGTTGTGTATGCGACATCTCCTTTGGAATCAAGGGATGGTTAAATGAAGATTTTGGGGGCCTAGTCTGGGGCTGAATGTCCTGCTCCTGGAACTGCGTGTCTCCTGGCTGAGATGGACATGCCTGGCTGCCTGTTGACTTCTCCACTCAGCCCCTGACCACAGCTCAGCTCTGCAATGCGGTGACTGTAAGACGAACGACCAGATGGAGGTGAAACAGGACCAACACAGGCTTTTATTCTAGGAAATACGCTACCGGACCAGTCTCCCGGCCAGTCACCAGGCTCGAACAGGTCGGGAAAATGGCGCTGTGCCTCGTGTTACACAGGGTTATATTAGCCTCTCCCCATCCGGAAAAGGCAGGCTTGAGGCCAGGAAGAGGTGTTGACTTAGAGTCCAGTGTCTTCTGAGATTGGTTTGGTGCAGCAGGTGATGTCAGATCCCTTCCGGTATGAGCCGAGAGCCGTACTGTAAGTTCGCTTCTTCTTCCGTACAGATCATTGGGGGCCGCCATTTTGGTGTGCTTGACGCATGCGTGCTGCGCTCGTCGCATGTGTGTTACATTTGTCGCGCGCGACAGTGAGTGGGCTGGCTCCTGGTGTTGTGTTGGTGCAGCGCCGCGGCGCGCAGGGTCTGGTTTTCTGTGTCTGCCTCCGACCTAACAGTGACCATAAAAACAGGCCCTGAAGAGCCAAAGATGACCCCAACGCCATCCCGTGCTGGAAGCTGGGCCGGCCGGGGGACACAACACAGTTCGG
>PVHX01015797.1:0-45388 GCA_004024805.1 Geosciurus inauris
TAAGTAGCTTAGAGCCTACTTAGTCGCTGAGGCTGGCTTTGAACTTGGGATCCTCCTGCCTCAGCTTCCCAAGATGCTGGGATTACAGGTGTGCACCACCACATTTGGCAATAGTCCTTATTTTTAAATAAATCAATTAAATCAAAGTAGTATATGCACATACTTTAAAAAGTCCAGTAGTATGATGTGGCTGATAACAAAAAGTTCATTCACTCCTGGAAAAGTTTTCTCCTATATTTCTTTGTGACTTTCCTGCCAACATCTTTCCTATTTTCTTTTCCTCAAATTCCTTTGCATGTTGGATCTCCCACATTGATCCTCTAATTGCTTATCTTTTATCTTTCATTGTTCTTTCTGGGACTTTGCCCCATCTGAAGGAGTACTTTGTCTTTATGATATAACCTTTTTTTTTTTTTTTTTTTGACATTTTTACCTAGCTGTGATGCTGTAATTTTCAAAATGCATCTTCATTGCTAGAGTATCCTGGTATTGCTTTCTGGTACAATATCTTCTATTAGTTCTTTGGAGTTATTGATTTCTGAAGTTTTCCTTTTGCTCTCTCAGTGGCTTCGCCCCCTGGAAAAGATGCAGTGTCCTGAGCCGAGGACCAGGGAGATGAGAGGTCAATTGCAGTGTTCTAGTTTTGGGGTGAGAAGAAGCTGGAGGTTCATTGTTCAGAATATGGATTTTAATTTAAAACTCATGTTTTCAGTTCAGTTTTGGACCTTGGACTCCACTGTGCCTACATCTTTGCACACAGGGTCTTTGGTTGTGTGAACTAGATTCATGCTGTCTAGTCCTGTGACCCCTGATCCACTGGTGGCCACTGAACCCTTGAAGGGTGGCTGGTCAGAATTGAGATACGCTGTACATGTGAAACACAAACTGGATCTTGAGGATGCTTCAAACAGGGCCAAAGATCTCATTAGTAACTCTTAAATATTGATTATGTGTTAAGATGATAATCTACTGAATATACAGTTGGCCTTCCACATCCATGGATTCAACTAATCATGGTATGTAGGTCTTATAAGTAATCTAAAGATGATTTAAACTATACAGGAGGATATGCATAAGTTGTTACAAATACTATGCCATGGGGCTGGGATTGTGGCTCATTGGTACAGCGCTTGCCTCGTATGTGTGAGGCACTGGGTTCGATCCTTAGCACCACATAAAAATAAATAAAATAAAGATATTGTGTCCATCTACAACTAAAAAAAAAATTTAAAAAAAATACTATGCCATATTATATGAGGGATTATCAATTTGGTGTTTTGGGGGGTCCTGGAACCAATCCCCTAAGAATAGCACTGGGTAAAGTAAATACATATTATTAAAATTAGTTCTGCCCTTCCTAATGTGGCTACTGGGAAGTGTCAAGCTACACCTCTGGCATTATATTTTCATTTGATGCTGCTCTCCTGTAGTTGTAGGATCGAGATCCAGTGATCTCGCTGCTCCTGGGTCCACTCCATATGTCCAGGGAGTCCTGGCCTCTGGGTTCTGGTCCTTTTTGGGCTCAGGAGGGCAAACTGCTTGCTTCTCCTTGGTTTCAGCTTCCTCTGTTTCGTGTAGAGCAGATCTCATCTCCCCATCTGCTTCCCTCCTTCAAGGAGTTGACTGGTGTGTCTCCTCTTTCAATTTCTTAAAGTTATGGCAATAATATTTTTCCTTCCCTGTCATTTTAGTAGGAGTTTGAAAAGGAGTGGACACAAATACGTGTGATTAACCTGCCATTGGCAGGTTTGTGGGGGCATTTCTTAAAAAGGCACTGGGCAATCTGCCCGGAAAAAGCCACACCACACGGAGAGAGCCGCATCACTCTAATCTTATTGGCTGACCTCAGTTTCCTCGCTCATAAACAATAGGCACCCTTATACTGTTCCACTGGGGCAAACGACTTCCGCATCCGTGGCTTAACAATGAAATGCTATTGGCCCTGAGCCCATATATAAGAATGTAACTTCCTTACAATAAACGGAGTAACTGCTTGAGACAGATCCCTCCAGCTCATGGTGGTTTCGCGCCAGACGACTTTACCGTTCTCAGTGTCACCTTGTTGGGGAGTGCCTCGGGGGTTGCTGTCCCTGCTGGCCAGGAGGCCAGGCTCCGGGGCTTGAGACCCTGACATCTGGTGCCCCGCGGGAGGAACCTGCACAGAGACCAATCTGCTTGTAAATAGTCGGCAACCTGAGCCAATCATGGGTGAGGTAAAGTGTCCCTGAAAAAATGGGGCAAATTTCTTCCAAGAGAAGTGATCCTGCGCTTAAAGGGCTGAGATATATGCTAAAAAGCAGAGGCTTAAAAGTCTCGGACGCCCAGGCCCAAAAGGTCTGGGAGACCTTCATGCGCCCCGCCCCTTGGCTCCCCATGGCTAACCTCTTCAATGGAGAAACCTGGAATAGGGTGGGGCAATTGGTGCGCAAGCAGGAGGTTACTTTAGGGGAGGACCCACCCGTGGCAGTATGTCCTACCGCTTATGGCTCTTAAAGGTTGCTTCCTGTCTGATTTGCCGACAAAGCCAAAAAAGGGGGATCTAGCTCCTCCTTCCCCTGAGGTGCACTCCGAGTGGGAAGCCTTTATAGGGGAGCACACCTGGAGGCCCAAAATCCAAGAGGGGAAAAATAAGCTCACAGTCCCCTCGGAGCCCTGCTCGAACCCCCAGCCCGATTCGCAGGATAGTCTCCCCCCAACTGCCCCTCCAGCGGATTCCTTCCCTGGCCGGCCTCCACCATATTGTCATCCCCCCCTTCCCCCCCCACAGGACGTGTTGCCATCTTGTCGGATGCTTCCAAACAAAGACCCACAGGGACAAGCAATTATTGAGAGACATAGTAAGACTCTAAAGGATCAATTACAAAAACAAAAAGGGGGAACAGACCCCCACACCCAATTAAGATTGGCATTGCTTACACTAAATATTTTAAATTTTTCTAAGGATTGCCCCCTGACGGCATTCCAGAGACATTGGTCCCAACAGGTGCCATATGTGACTGTTGAGGTCCATTGGAAAGATCCCCTGACGGGCAAATGGAGAGGCCCTGACCTGCTCATAAGTACTGGGTGAGGATTTGGCTATGTTTTTCCCCATGGTGATAAACAACCTATATGGGTTCCAGCAAGAAATCTTAAATATACCCCATCTAACCATCCCTGCTCAAGAGAAAGCCTTTCTCTTGAGGAACAATCTTTTATTCCCTACAGGAATGCCTGAACTGTCCTGGACCCTTTGCCTGGCCTGCATGGGACTACTCATCATTTTCCTGATCACCTTGATGGTGGTAATCTGTATCTCAACAGGGCTGACTCTCTTTAATCATACTGTGGCCCCCTAGTGATCATGAAGGTATACATGTTTCTTTTCCTGGTCCTTGGTGATCTTTCTTAGGGAACTAATCCCAACCCCCATCGGGCCTATAACATCACCTGGGAAGTATTCATCCCGGGCTCTGGAGCTATTGCATCCAGTGTTACAGGGCTCCATCCAAAAACCTGGTTTCCTTCCCTGACAGCTGACTTATGCAAATTAGCTGATGAGTATTGGAACCTATGCCCATCAAAGGCAACTGGGATCCCTAATTGTGAGTCTACTTGGGGGCTTGGCGCCTTGCAAAAGGAGGCCTTTTATGTGTGTCTTGCGCATACTAAATGGCGAGGCTGTGGAGGCCCCGAATCCTTCTCTTGTGCAACCTGGGGTTGTGAAACCACAGGTACAGTGTACTGGAAAAAGGGGAGTCCCAATGACTTCATCCAAGTCTCCTGAAAGGGGACACCTCCCTGTAACAGGTTGAAGGCCCTTTGTAACACCCTCAATATCACCTTTACAGATAAGGGAAAATATTCAACTGCTTGGGATGGAGGAGGTGTTTCTTGGGGGCTATGACTTTACCAGAGAGGATATGATAGTGGGCTCCTCTTTGGGATCAGATGGAAAATAATGACCATAACCCAAGCCATAGGGCCAAATAAAGTCCTCACCCACTCCCGAGGTCCCAGTCCCTTGGATCCTTCCAATCCCTTAGCTCCCTAGGGCAATTCTCCTGTGACCTCTCCCCAGGCTCCCGTGACCTCTCCCCGAGGTCCCGTAACCCCTCCCCAAGGTCCTTTGAGAAAACTCTCCAGCCCCCCATGGAATGTGATTTCTGCCATGTATGATACCCTCAATGGGTCATACCCTAAACTCACTGAGACCTGTTGGCTGTGCTATGATGTTAACCCCCCATTTTATGAAGCAATAGGGATGAACATCTCTTTCAATTCGTCCAGCAATACCCCAAGCTCCTGGACAGACAAAAAACTAGATTAACCCTGACCCAGGTCGGCAGCCAAGGCACTTGCGTGGGGACAGTACCATCTCACAGGATGAGCCTATGTACCAATATTTTTAGTTCCCCTTGCCCCAACACCCATCGTTGGCTGTCTCCTAATGGAGGGGGTTGGTGGGTTTGCTCCAAGACCGGTCTGACTCCGCATGTGTCATGCCAGGTGTTTAACCAATCTCGAGAATTCTGCATTGTAGTTGCTGTCCTGCCCTGCGTTATCTACCATGATGAAGATTATGTCTTCTCACTCTGGGACAAAGGGCTCCCGCAGAGAACAAAGAGAGAACCCCTTACGGCTCTGACTGTTGCCACCCTGTTTGGCCTGGGAGTGGCCGGGGCTGGCACCGGCATTGCCTCGTTGGTTACCCAACAGCGAGGTTTTACCACCCTGCGGGCTGCCATTGATGAGGACTTGACGTGAATTGAGCAGTCCATCTGCCTCCTGGAGAAGTCCCTGACTTCACTATCAGAAGCGGTCCTACAAAATCGGCGTGGACTCGACCTAATGTTCTTACATCAGGGGGGCCTCTGTGCAGTGTTAGGGGAAGAATGCTGCTTTTATGCTGACCATACCGGAGTCATCAGGGACTCCATGGCTAAACTCAGGGAGGGACTTACCAAAAGAAAACGGGAAAGGGAATTACAAGAGACCTGGTATGAATCCTGGTTTAATCAGTCCCCCCTGGCTAACTACCCTAATCTCTGCTGTAGCTGGGCCCCTAATCCTATTATTGCTAATTTTAACCTTTGGCCCTCTGGTTCTAAATAAGTTAGTAGCCTTTGTTAAAGATTGGATGGGAGCAATTCAATTGATGGTTGCCCAACACCAATACCAGGTGATGTTGGCCAATCCTCAATATGAGGAACTCTCCCCAAAAGAAGATGACATCTAAGTTGTACCCCGCCTCTCTTCTAAACACTGGGCCAGCCAGCCCTCAGGCATGTAGAGCCCGATGTGCTAGTGAAAGATGGGGACGACCTAAGACAGGCACACACTCGAGTATGGCCTACTCTGCCTTAAATAAAACAAAAACAGGGAAATGTGGGGGCATTTCTTAAAAAGGCACTGGGCAATCTGCCTGGAAAAAGCCACGCCACACGGAGAGAGCCGCATCACTCTAATCTTATTGGCTGACCTCAGTTTCCCGCTCATAAACAATACGTGATTCTTGGTATATGCACCCGTATACTGTTCCACTGGGGCAAACGACTTCCGCATCCATGGCTTAACAATGAAATGCTATTGGCCCTGAGCCCATATATAAGAATGTAACTTCCTTACAATAAACGGAGTAACTGCTTGAGACAGATCCCTCCAGCTCATGGTGGTTTTGCGCCGGACGACTTTACTGTTCTCAGCGTCGCCTTGTTGGGGAGTGCCTTGGGGGTTGCTGTCCCTGCTGGCCAGGAGGCTAGGCTCCGCGGCTTGAGATCCCGACACAGGTTCTAAAGGACCTTGAATGGACTTAAACTGTGAGCTTTAAGATCTGCAGTCATTTCCCTTTTGTGCCTAGAGCCTCTGCAGCCAGGGTGGCTCACACTACAGGCGAGGAAGTCCAAGATCCAGGTGCTAGCTGATTCAGGTCCCTGATGAGGGCTCTTTTCCTGGCTCCCAGAGGGCAACCTTCCTGTTGTGTCCTTCTGTGGTGGAGAGAAGAGAGGACATGGACTTTCTGCTCTCTTCTTTTAAGGGCACTGTTTCCTCTCTGAGGGCCCCACCCTCACGATCTCATCTTAGCTGCTTACATGCTGCAGGCTGTGTTTCCAGATACCATCACGCTGGTGGTAAGGACTACGACCTACGAATCAGCCAGTCTATGGCAGTCTCTGTGCTGGCTCATCTTCCTGTTTGGTCCCATTCTCCCCCACAGTCTTGGGGATCATCACTTCAAAATTTCTGTCATGGTTTTCATAGCAAAACCTTGTGCCATTGCCTTTAAAATAGTGCCTAAGGGCTATGACCCAGAAATTGGTATTGACAATTTTAAAACTTATTTGGAAAAGAAAGGGATTGATAATAGCTTCAACAATCTTGAAAAAGAAGAACGAAGCTGCTGAACTCCGAAGGCTTGATGGAGACGGCTAATCAGGTTTGCAAGGCATTGGCAAAAGGTCAGGTCGGTCAGAGGAACAGGAACAGGATAGAGTGTCCAGAGATAAACCCACACATATGTAGCTAAGTAGCCACAGCTAGGCAATGAGGCAAGGGAGGTCTCTTCATAAGTGAAACAGGAACAACAGAATATCATACGTTCACAATCTGTGTGCACACACGTATGTGCATAACCTCAACCCCTACTTTATAGCATACATAAAAGTTGATTCAAAGAACCAGGTGTGATGGCACATGCTTGTAATTCCACCTACTTGGAAGGCAGAGGCAGGAGGATCACAAGTTCAAGGCCAGCTTGAGAAATTTAGAGAAACCCTGTCTCAAAAAATAAAAAGGGCTGGGGGTATAGCTTAGTGGTAGAGCCCTTGGGTTTGATCCCCAGTATCATACACATATAAAAAAGTCAATTCAACATGGACACGAGATATAGAAGAAAATCTAGGGGAACATCTTCATGAACTTTGGGAAGGCAAAAGTTTATTGCAGAAGGGTACGGAAACACAAAAAGCACAAATCATAAAAGAATGTTAGACTTCATCAAAATTTAAAATTTTTGCTTCCACAGAAACACCCTTAAGAAAAATAAATAGGCAAGCCACAGACTGGGAGAAAATATTCACAACTAATGTGTTCAACACAGGACTTGTATCAATAATATGTAAAAAACTCCTATAACTCAATAACAAAAAGACAATTGAATTTTTTTTAAAGTGGGCAAAAGAGATACTCAGACAATTTAACAAAAGATAATATGCAAGTGATCACTAATCACATCATTAATTGTCAGGGAAAAGAAAACAAAGTCCTAATAAGAAACAATTATGCAGCCACTTGAAATGATTGACACCACTAACTATTACAGAGGTCCTTTTACCTAGGACACAGCTCTTGATTGAGTGACACCCCAATCTCATGCCAGAAAGGCTTAATTCTGCTCTGTGGCACTAACAAATATTCTATCATCTCAAAATGTTCTGGCCGATGGGACAAGTTTAAGAATAAAATGGTGCCAGGCACGGTGGTGCACACCTGTAATCCCTGCGCTTTGGGAGGCTGATACAGGAGAATCGCAAGTTCAAAGCCAGCCTCAGCAACGGTGAGGTGCTAAGCAACTCAGTGAGACCCTGTCTCTAAATAAAATGCAAAATAGGGCTGGGGATGTGGCTCAGTGGTCAAGTGCCCCTGGGTTCAGTTCCCAGTACCAAAACAAAAACAAAAACAAACAAACAAAAAACAATGAAAACCACGTACACAATGATGTCTTTTCCAGGAGAATGAAGAGATTTGATCATATAATCAATTCGAGTAGCCATGTGGGGGGAGATTTCCTGGATTCCTGGGATATCCCACTTATCTTGGTCCTCAGTGTGCTAATTCAAAATGGGAAGGAGTCAAGGGGAGGCTGACCCTTTAAGGTTGCTGTTCTCGCTTTAAAAGAGCTTTGTGGTTGGATCTGCTGGCTTCTCTTGGCCTCCACTAGTTCAACTACCTACCGAGGGACCCTTCACTCTGCTCGACATGTATGGGCCCAGCTCTTCAACTGGGAGACACCCTGGACATTGGGGCCCCCGTTTACAGAGTGGCGGAGGACGGCAGCTGGAGGCCCATGATGGGTTCCATGTCAGCACCCCTGCAAGGGGGTCTCTTGAGTTGACCTAAGAGATTCCATTCCAATGTGCTGAAGATGGATTTTTGGCTTGGCTTTTGCTGAAGCTCTGAAAGATTCATTGCAAATTTCTGTTTACTTGCCTGGCTTTCGTGGGATAGCCAGTGTTTCCCCTTGTTTTTAGGTTATCTTTGGCTACAGGGCAAGAAAAATAGTCGATGATGTCTTGAAAGTTTAAGCCCTTACTATATGGCCCTTCTTCTGTTCCTACATCTAAAATTTCCCTGTGGTTTGGCAATTCCAGGGCTTTTTATGGCTGCCAGTCATATCTTAATTGGATCACCTTGTGGAAACTTCAGAGAGATTTTCCTAGAATTTGTTTCCAATTTCTGGTGCTGACCCAGCCTTTATTATCTAAGGTGAGACAGACACGACAATCTCCTCATTTCCTTCCTTTTTAAAGGGACTTGACACATTTTTCAAAATACCTCCCAGAGAGCACACACTGGGAGGAAAAGTCTCTTTTATTTATTTATTTATTTTGGCCAGGAATGTTCTTACCAGCTCTGTTACCCTTGAAATGACAGTAATGTTTGCAAATGTTATTGAAGAAATACATGACGGAAAATTCAAGGAAAGGGAAGAGAAATCCTTTGTGCAATCCCTAGCCCACGGTATCATTAAAAAAATAAATCATGCGTATTGGAGGCCACGTTGTATCATAAACTACAAATGTACTTGCCGTTTTGCTTCCTTATAAAATTATCAGCTCCTGGAGAAGAGGGAAAATATCTAAGACCTCTTCCACTCTCAATTATCAACCAGAGTATCTGACACGTGACAGGAGCCTGGGACATTTTTGTGGAATTAAAATTCTTGCCATAGATCTCTGAGACACACATGAGTTGGAGATTAAACGTATTTTCCAAAAATATTAGATGGCACTGGAAATATAGTTTTATCTTTAAAAAATTTTTTTTTGGTCAATGGACCTTTATTTTTATTTGTTTTTATGTGGTGCTGAGAATCAAACCCAGTGCCTCACACATGCTAGGCAAGTGCTTTACCACTGAGCCCCAGCTCCAGCCCCGAAAATACAGGTTTTTGTTTTTAATTTAAAATTTTGTTTTAGTTTTAGGTGGACACAATACCTTTATTTTATTTATTTTTATGTGGTGCTGAGGATCGAACCCAGTGCCTCACACATGCTAGGCAAGCGCTCTACCACTGAGCCCCAGGCTTGGCCTGGGAAGATAGTTTTGATGAAAAAAAAAAATCAAGACAAACTTCACACATCGTAGGATTCCACTTTTGTTCTGAATGGGCAGAGATACATACACACAGAAAAAACTGGAAGGAAATATGCAAAAACAGTAAATTAGGCAATCACAGGGTAGTGAGATTAAAGGTAAAGTTAATGTCATATTCAAATTATCTACAATACTCATGCATTGCTTTTCAAATTTTTTTAAAAAAACTTAAGTGCTCATTCAGTTATTTTTTTAAAAATTATTTCCCTTGGCTGTTCTAAACCAAGGCATTGTTATGTCAATTACAAATGATGGCAACTGGTTTTTACGCAGGTTGTGTCTGGCACTGTGTGGAATGTTTCAAAATATTATCTCATGCAACTTTTAATGACCTTGTGCTATGTGTCTTCTTATCCTCATTGACAGATAAGGACATGGATGCTGAGGGAGGTTAAGGGACTGTTGCTCGGGAGGGGGCATCGGGACCTGTGCAGGGGATGCTGACTTGGGGTGTAACACTCTCCACTCCCTCTCAGGGAGACTCCAGGTCTTAGCAGGTGGCCCAGGACCCTGCAAGTTTCACGCTGGCATCTCTGCCCTGGGCTAACTTATTACAAAATGTCCAAACTTGATCATCTTTCCGAAGCATGTAATCCTTTGCAATTCACGAATTCCAAAGACTTAATAAATAAAAGACTGAGAACAACAGTAATAGTGAATGTTATCACATGTGTAGAGAAAAAGAACAAATTGGGGAACATACCCCACATTTTTAATGATAGCCACAGGGGATGTTTCCTTCCTAGGTATTGCCGTTTTGTGAAGCTTTAATTTCGCATAATGAACACGTATTATTTTCAGTCTGAAGGGATAATGAAAAAAAATGTAAGAAAGGGTGGAATTAATTCACAGCTTCAAGCAGGGTCAGCAAATTCCTTCTGTGAAGGGCCAGATTGTAAATGGTTTCAGCTTTGCAGGCCACATGGTCTGCGTGGCAATTACTCAACGCTGTTACTCCACCGTGCCAATGTAGCGCGGAGACAGCCATGGGTATTGTATACAGGAATGGGCATGGCTGTGTTCCAATAAATCTTTATTAACAAAATCAGGCTAGAGGCCAGATATGGTCATGGGCCGCAGTTTGCCGAACCCTGTCAATTAGTTTCCCGTCCCTACTGTCACCAGATGAGTGACTTATAACAACACAGATGTGTCCTCGCCCAGTCCAGGAGGACAGAAGTCTGCGGCAATGATCACCAGGCTACCATCAAGGCACCTGCTTTCCCCTAAGGCTCCAGGGAAGAACTTGTTTCTTGTTTTTCCCAGGTTCTAAGGCTGCAGGCACTCCTTGGCTTGTGGCCACATCTCTCCAGTCTCTGCTTCTGCCACCACATTGCTCTCGTCTCTTCTGTAAGTGAACTTCTCTCTGCCTCTAGGTCTTCAGAGGGACACCTGTGATTACATTTAGTGCCCACCTGGATACTTGAGGCTCATCTCCCAGCTAAGGCCTTTAACTGAGTCATGTCTGCCAAGTCCCTTCTGCCACGAAAGGTAAAGGACTCCAGGATACAGATGGGGATGCTTTTGGAGTCCATTATTTACCCTACCACACCTTGGGGCAAAACAAGAGGACAGTGGGGGCTGCCGTAATGTGACCATTGATTTAGGAGCAAGTTCATCTGTCCCAGCTCCTGCAGGTCTTAGGAGTATTGTTTTACTTCTTGGCTTTTAGTTTTCCTCAAGGTGATGTGAGGGAATTAGACTCTTTTTTTCTTTTTGGCTAAGACTCTTTTTACCTTGGCCATCTTCAATTTTCTCATTTCAATACAGAATGTTTTTAAACAGCTGCCTTCTCTCCTAGAAAGAGGTAAAGTTCATTTCCAAGTTACTATAGGCAGGAGAAATGACAGGCCAGCCCTCTCATTAAGAATGCAACTTTAAAGTTTTTGCCTGCTACTCTGCATAGAAAAGCATTTGAGAAGCCTATACAAAAGTATTTTCACAACTTGAAGACGAAGAATAAACCAAGGATGATGAGAGGGTGAGGATTGAATTATTATATACAGTTTGAGCAAGAGAATATCCAGAGAGGCAGGTTCTCAGGCTTTGTGCAGTTCCTAATGATGGCTATAATTCTGTCTTTGAGTTTCCTGGTGGCAAAAGCAAAGAGGGAAAGATGATCATGTAAGAATAGCATTGTTAATGAGATTTTAAGACAAATTGCTAGGAACTCCTGAAGCTTAAGTGATACGTTCCACTAGTCTCCCTAATCAGGGGCACTAAAAATTGTTTTAACAATATTAGGTAATTCATTCATGCACTCAGCAGATGCTAATTGATTGCCTTCTACATATCTGGCACTGTACCAGTGACTAGGAGATAGTCATGAACCAGGTAGAAGCACCTCTGTCTTCTTGGAGCTCATGGTCTGGCAGGGAGTGGAAATATTGAAAAGTTCAAGCAGTGCTTGGGTAAGGAAAAACAGAGAGGCATAAGAACGTATGATGATAGGGTGACCTTACCGAGGGGCTGGTTCAGGGAGGCCTCTCTGAAGACATGATATTCAAGCTGATCCTCCTATGGCATGATAGTGATTTGCCAGGCAAACAGTAGAGGAGGATGTTTCCAGGCAAGGCAGAGAATGATGACCTGTTTGAGGATCAAAGGAGACATGCACAGTTGTCCATCAGCATTGTGCAGTATAGTTGGAGTAAGGAGAGAATGGAGCATGAGCCACTGTCAGATTGTGGGGAGCCAGATGCTGAATTTCATCCTAAGTGAATGGAAAGAGTATGAATTAGAGTACTGTTAGCTGCTATAACAAGTAAGTCTCAAGGTTTTGGTGGCTTAGCATGCTTTACAGTTTACTCGTGACCCTCCATTACTTAGATGGGGTGTTTCTGGAAGCTGGGGAGCTTTCCTTCAGAGCACAGTGATTCTATTGTGTTTCCTCATCCTCTTGGGCTTTCTTGTGACAGGGAAGGGGAACAATAAAGGGGAAAGCACACCAATGTATCTTTACCACCTCCAGAACGACCCATATGGTGTCCACGTCACGGTGCCCCCTACTAGAATGGGGCATGAGGGCAGTGGAAAACAGTCCCGTGGGGTGTGGGAGGCACCGTGAGCTGCTCAGGCTACAGGAAGCCCCTGGAGAGCTGTAAGCAGGAGACAGATGGGGTCGATTTTGGAACCTGGCTACAGGAAGGGGCATGGATGGGAGGGTCAAGCCTGGAGGCATCGTGCAATCAAAATGATGTGATTTTGATTGGGCATCCCTCAGTGACAGCCAAGGACATGGCGTCAACTGGCTGTCGGTGCAGCTCATCACGTCGGGGAAGACCAGTTGGAAATACAGTGTTTAGACGGGCTGCAAGGGGGACCGGTTCCAGGAACCGCTGCCCCCCACCACCGAATCCGAGCATGCTGAGCCCTCTGTATAACACGAAGCAGCATTTGCTGAGCAGCTCAGCACATCCCCCTCTTCTACTTGAAATCCGGGCGACTCACAGCACCCGGTCCAATGTGAAGGCCGTGTGCCTCGTGGTTCTGCTGCTCCGTTCAGGGAAGAGTTCCGTCCAGACAGCTCCCCCGACCTCTCCGCCTGCACGTGGCTGTACCTGTGGACCTGGGACCCACAGAAGCGGAGGCCAGCTGTACACTCAGCTGTGACAGCAAGGAGCCGCTTCTCTTTCTGTAACTGGAGATCTGCAGGCAGGCCACCGGTTGGCTGGTGCCCAAGGTAAGGACAGTGAGGCCGAGGACCGTCTTCCTCCTGGCTGCTGCCGTGATGTCCTGAGCATTAGCTTTTACGCTGTGATCATGGGATTGTAGGAAGGGGACCCCCGGGAGCAAAGGCAGTTTGACACACAGGAAAGGAGAGAAGCCCGGCTCGGGGGCATCTGTGTTCCTCTCACAGGCCACATGGTGTCCCTGGCCACCAAGGAGCCTGGGCAACTGAGTGCGTTAGGGGTGCATGTGGGGGGGGGCAGGGAAGCCTGGTGGAGAATTCTAGGGCACACACTGGGGATGGAGAGATGAGACCGAAGAGCACAGGCCGCTGGGGCAGGCGGAGCCCGCGGCAGCCATCACTCTATGGAGACAGTTGTGCCCCATGGCCAGTGACTGCCCTTCATTCCCACTCAGCCTCTCCAAAACCCTCACATGGTTGCTAGGTGATCAGCCCTTCCTGCAGCACAGTCAGGACATCAGCGTGAGGGACAGACCCTGGAGCTCCGCCACCCGCAAGCTCCGCCCTTTGCCAGTGGCACCAGCTCTGTGCCAATACCTGTCACTCAAGCCCAAGGGCGGGTGGTGACACTGGAGAATCAGGCACTGCATTGCCCAGCTCCCCCCACCCCAGAGGACACCAGGGAAGGGGAAGTCAGCCCAGCTCTGAGGCCCTCCATCCTCCCTCACCTGGGCCTCTGTTAGGAGGATGGAGCTAAGAACAGGCCTGAGGGGAGTTGGGGACCTGGAGACATGGGCGGCACTGTCCTCAGGAGGGTCTCTGAGGACTAGGTGGCCTGGTGCCTCGGAGAGTGAGGGGGAAGGGAGCAAGGAGAGAAAAGAAGGCCCCAAGTGGCCCTGCTGCAGTGTGCCTAGGAGAATGAGCTCCTGGGCGGGGTTGGGGCAGCCTGGAGGTCCATAAGGCCTCCGTCTGCACCGAGGTCCTGAGCCCTGCAGAGTCCGCAGAGAGGAAGGCAGGGCCGGCTTGCTGCAGGGTGGGAAACTGCTGAAGTCAGGGCCGGAAGAAGACCCACAGTGGATCTGACGATGGAGGGGGCAGCCGTGTTCCACTAAAGACGGCAAGGGCCCTACTGGCTGAGGGTAGCTCTGGGGCCCCTGCCAGAGCGCCTTCTGGAAGCTTCCCTTCATATCAGCATGTCTGAACATCCCGAAGTCCCTGAGAAGGTGAGTGGGACCAGGGTCTCCCAGATGGTGTGCCTGGGGGCAGTTTTTCAGGCAAAGCCGTTGACCCCCAGGGAATATCACTCTAGGAATGATCGACTTTGGAAATGCTGGGGTAGCACAAAGGTATTCTTTAAAGGATCTCTGCTGAGAGGATGAAGAAAAAGAAAACCTTGTTTCTTGGAGCTTGTATAAGTTGCTGAAAACTGAAGTGTACTGACTGAAGAGATTCAGGAGCACACTGGCAGGTTCAAAAGAACGTGTTTTCCTGTTACGTATACTGTGCGTACGACACATCCCTACCAGAGTGACTTGGAAGTAATTCACTCAATTTACAAAATAGGCTTAACTTTCTAGCAATGGCTCTGTCCATTATAAGAAAGAAAAAAATTGACACTAAAAGTAATAATGAAAACATATTAAGGGGAATGATTTTTAAAACATTTTTTAAGTTAATTGGTTCTTTGACGCAACTTGAGACAATTTTTGATTCTGATCCTCTGCCAGGCTTCAGTAATTTTAGTAAATATGCCATTTGTAGTTTCATTTGCATCATTTTTAGAAATGTCAAATGGGACCACCCTGAGTCTGGGCTATCACACACCGAGCGAGTGGCCCCTACGACATTGACTCTAAAGGGAAGAATGGAGTCCCCTGGCTTTTGCCCAACAGCAGGTTCCTTGGTCTCCAGTATGAATTTATTAACCTTACCTGA
Source organism: Geosciurus inauris (assembly GCA_004024805.1). Lineage (NCBI taxonomy): Eukaryota > Metazoa > Chordata > Mammalia > Rodentia > Sciuridae > Geosciurus > Geosciurus inauris. The sequence continues at coordinate 14,921 of PVHX01015797.1, forward strand.
CTCTGAGCTCCAGGGCAGAAAGGTGGCCTCTGCCGGACCTCAAGGGCCCCACTGAACTCCCTCTAAGGACAGGGGGACTTAGGCTTCTTATTTTTGCATGACAGGTGATCTTCCTCTGAAGGTCTTTCTGTCTCTAATAAAAAAAAAAAAAAAAAAACAACTTGTAAATTGCAGCTTTTCTAGCTGAAGTTTTGCCGTCCTGCATTTGCTACTTGAACACAACCAAAGATGACCATTTGAATTGTTTTTGGTGTTTTTTGTTTGTTTTTGCAAGCTTATTAGCTCCTTTGAAAACTTGATCTTTCTCTTCTTGTAGGCCAGTGATATTTTGTAAGAGCAGTTTTCAAACTGCTTAATGCAGCTCCTTTGTGTATTAGTGGGAGAAGAAGGGACCAGATCCTACTGGTTTGGGCAAGCTCAGCTGTGGGAACAGATACCCAGATATGTTTATTTCTCTCTCACATGACAGCACGGGGCTGGTCAATACATAGTGGGCAAGTACTCTACCAGTGCGTCACAGCTCCAGCCTGATACAATATCCTTTTCTTTTTAACCCTCTCCCAATATTTTTGTTTTTAATTAATTAATTAAAAAATTCGTTTTAGGTATATATGACAGTAGAGTGTATTTTGACCTATTATACATACGTGGAGTACAACTTGTTGAAGGGCACCTAGGTTGTTTTCATAGTTTAGCTATTGTGAATTCAGCTGCTATAAACATTGACGTGGTTGTGTCATTGAAGACAAAACACTTTGTAACTCAGGCACAGATATTATTTGGCTTTCACTATATCACTATATTCACTATTTCACATACATTTTTCAAAAGATTCCTTACTTTTAATCAGATAAGTCTTTCATTTCACCTGTGCATGTTTCTGGCACTGTACTAGACCTGACAAGTGGATTTCTGGATAGATGAATGGCCTCTATCACTGGAATTTCCTGCATCTGGCTGGGAGCCAGTCATATGATCTCGCTCCTATTTCTCCCTCTTTATTTCTTCATCCAAAAGCACTTGTGTAGCATTTATCCTTGGCTCACCCATATCCAGAGATCGTCCTCTCATCCCTCATCACTTAGTTTGAAGACCATCGCCTCTGACACCTTTCCCTCCACCCAAAGCCCCATTCCAGCTAAGCAGAGAATTAATTTACGTCCAGTTTAGCCTACTCCTTCCTCTTGTCCAATGACCTGATAATCCTTAGGATAAGATTGGCACCTCCCTAAGCCTCTCTAACATTTTATTTGGTTTTAGTTTTCACTTCAGCATGACACAATTACCTGAGCACTTTCGCCTGTGTTTGCAGTCCCATGGCCCCTCCTTACCATCGAGAGTGCTTTTCTTAAACTGCACGGAGGGTTTAAACAATTGTGAAATTCCTAAAATTGCCTGCTTCGTTGCCATGAAGCTTTCTTCTGGCCAGTGTCCAGCATGGTGGCCACAGCCACCTTCTCTGGAGTTTGATTTCCCTCCTGTTTTTCTTCCTGGATGGGTTGAACATCTAAATCCGCCACTGGCATTGGTCAGAGGTGGGAATCCTCATGGCAGACAGAGAGGGTCATAAAATCCTTGTTTTAGTTTGGACGTGTTTAAAAACTGGAATGAAATTAAAAAATTTTTTTTTCTTATGTGGTCATAGAGGTTTCCTCTTTTGAGGTGGGAATTCTACCAGGATGTGATGTAGGGGGGAAGTGACTCTTGGAAATGCTGTCATGTGTTTGGTTTTGCTTATCCGTGGAAGCAGAATCTTCAACCTCACCTCTGAGGACTTTCCAGTCTCTTTAGGAAAGTCCGAGTCCTGTATCTGATCTGTGTTCTTACTGGTGAGTTATGAGGTTTTTATTTCACGCCGTGGTCTGCAGATTGCATTCACAATGTGCCTGGCTTTGCTATAAATGCCTATTCCTACATTCCCACATCAGTGGATTCTCTGTCTTCCAGAAACACCAGTGCCTGTCCAGAACTGCAGAGGAGAAGGGTGTAACTTCTGGTCTGTTGTCTCATCTCTCAGTGTCTCTTGTTACAATAATGCACAGAAGCTCAGAGAACTCTGCTGAAAAGGAAAGATGCTTCTCTGTTCCTGTTCTCCAAACCCCTCGGTTTCAGACACACTCGGAATGCTGGGTGTGGCGACCTGAAATTGGGCGCTGTTTATGAAACCACAGTTTAAGCCAGAAAGCAAAGTCACAGATACAACTTCAGGCACTGAATGAAATCCAGCCCTGCAGATTAAATGAGAGGTGGTTCTTAAAATGGAATCAATTCAGTTCTTTTGACTGAAATATGTCCAAAGCCAGGGAAATTCCTTCGTCCACCAAACGCTTCCTGAATGTCTCCACCTTGAGCCAGGCTCTGTGTTTGGTTCCAGGGACACAGTTCTGTTGGCCAGTCCTCCCAGACCAGGGGTGTTGGGCAAGACCATCAGCTAGCACTGTGTGATGAGGGCTGTGGACAGGGCGGGTGGGGTGCTGAGAGGCTCAGGGAGGTGTGGGGATCTGCCCAGGTCAGCGGTGGGATGGACAGGAAGCTTGGGGAGCTGCTTTTGAAGTGAAATGAGGCATGGCCTGAACCTGAAGGTCACGGAGAAGTTGGCCACATGGGCACGGGTAAGGATGGACATTTAGAAAGATGAAAAGTGTACAGGAAGCTGTCAGATGCAGGAGAGGGGAGCGGTTGGTGGTGCGGCGGGGCTGAAGCCAGATCAGATGCTAGCAGAAGATTCCTCGTTGTTCCAGTCGGTCCCCAGTCACTGCAGCAGATGCTGAGAGCATCGCTTACCAAGACGAAAGCGTGGTGTGGGCTCACCATTTGGAAGTTTCAGTCCGTGGTCGGTGGACCCAGTTGCTTTGGGCCCTTATCAAGACAGAACAGCATGATGGCAGCTTCTGTAGAGCAAAACCACTCGCCTCGTGACTGGGAAGTAGAAGACAAAGAGGAGAAGACCAGGTTCCTACAAGAGGGGTCCCCTCCAATGACCCAAGGCCCCACTAGGCCCCACCTGTTGAAGTCTCCACCACCTCCCAGTAGAACCAAGCTGAGGACCACACCTCTGACACTCAGGCCTTTGGGGAACACCCTTGATCCAAATCATAGCTCTCTCCAAGGGCGAGCCAGAGGAGTTTTAACATCTCGCTTTTCATAGGCAATGCGGAGAGTTTAAGCACACACACGATGTAGGTTAATTTTTATTTTCATTGCATTAGAACACTATGATTTTTGCAATTTTCGTTCCTCCAATTGCACAGATAAGTCAGTTAAGTCGACTTGGACCCATTCCTGAAAAATTATTAGGTTTGACAACCTTAATTGGTTAATTCTTTTAATGGAAGAGTTATAAATTAAGATGCATTTCTAGAAAAAGAGGTTTCTGTTCCCCTGGGCAATGGCAAAATCACCCCCGTCCTCTCCAATGGCCACCATCCATCTTCTACAACGTAAATCAGTAAAACTTGCACGCTGTCCAAAACTCATTGAATAATTTCCAGGAATAGCCTCACCTTCCAGTTTATCCTGGATTCTAAAGTAGATCCATTCTTTTCTCTGGGGAAGTGGCTGTCTCTAATGTATTTATCTTCTTGGAGAGATGGTTGTTATAGCATGGACTACTCACTGTGGTTTTATTGGCTCCAACGCAGAGAAGAAATTGATAGCAAAGTTCAAAGTATTTGTAGTAACTGTTGGAGTTCATTTTACAGAACATTAAAATTCTTGAAAAGAAATGCAGTATTTCCTGAGATTAAATACAAAAATCGAAAAGAGCAATTTGAGTGATGTTATGCTAAAAGATCCATTGAAGGGAACAATTTGGATTACTCCTTTCAGGGCTCACTTCAGATAACACGGGAGAGGACGTTTTTCTTGGTTCCTCCTTCTGCTTTATGGAGACCACCTTAGTTGAAGGGTATTCAAAATCCCTACTTCTTGGACATTCCAGGTTGAAGCCTATTGTATGGGGATCCTAGTATAGACTGGTCCTTGATCTTCCATTTCTTGGTGAGAAAACACTGTTAATAGTTCCAATTAAAAGCTGGGAAATGTTGGATAGGCCTGTACGTCCTACCTCCAGCTTCTGCCAGGGTCTGATCTGGAACAGAGGATACTGTAAAGAGCCGCACTGCTTTAGAATGCAGCTACATCTGACAGGCGAGAACTCGTCTCTCCCTGACCCTTTCCACACACAAGAACGCTCATGAACACTTTTCTTTGGGGGAAGGAAAAGCATGCTCGGCTCCTATAGGCAACTCCCAGCTGCTCTGAAAGCCAGAGCAGAGACAGTTAACTCCTTCTGATTTCAGGTGGAGGGGAGATGCATTCAGTCCTGCTGGCCCCATGGGCCACTTGGCACATGCCATCTAAAGGGCCATGGCCTATGCTGCAGGGACAAGCTGCAGGGAGCCACTGAGCTTCCTGTCCTCAGACATGCGGGGGATCGTTAGTTGTATATGAACTCTAAATGTTTTGCTGTATTTATTGTTATTTATTTATTTATTTGCTGTATTTATTGTTATTTATTGTTATTTATTGCATGGGGTAAGTCCATAACCACTCACAGTTGTCCTGTGTGTCTTCAGGGAATTGATTCCAGGACCCTCCAGGGATACCCACACCCACGGGGGCTCAAGTCCCTCATGTAAATTAGCCTGGTATTTGCACATAACCTACACACAGCTTCCCAGAGACTTTATATCACCTCTGGATGACTTATAAGAGCTAATACAATGTGAACGCTGTGCCAATGGTTGTTACACTGAATAGAGAGTGATGATAAGAAATGGGCCCGTACATGCTCAGTACGGTCGCAATTTTTATTCAGAGTCTTTGTGATCCGCTTGATCTTTTGGGATGCTTCAACACGGCCGCATGCCAAATTCTTAGAGGCATCTCAGGGAAACTGGAGTCAATAGGAAAACAGGCTGAGGGGAAAGAAAGACAGTAAATGTGATGGTCCATCTGGATTGTCAACTTGATTGGAGTGAGAGATGCCTAACATGCAGAGGCTTCTGGGTGTGTTGCTGAGCATGTTTCCAGGAATGACTGACATGTGGAACAGACAGCAGAGGGGGAGACCCACCCTAAATGTGGGTGGCGCCATCCAATAGGTTGGCAACATGTGCCAGATTGTTTTTATAGATATTATTGATTTATTTATTGAGGGTGTTTTCTTCCTTCCTACACTTTTTAATTGGTGCATTGTAGTTGTACAGACTAATGGTATTTGTTGTGACATATTTGTACATGCACACAATACACAATACAACAACATTTGATCAACAGCACTACCCAGCACTTTCCCCTCTTTCCCCAGCTCCTGCCCTTGGACCCTTTCCTCTATTGACCTCCCTTTGATTTTCATGAGACCTTCCCCCCCCTTTCCTTTCCTTTTCCTTCTCTAGTTTCCACATAGAAAACATATGACCCTTGAACTTTTGAGTTTGGCTTATTTCACTGTCTAGTTCCATCCATTTTCCTGCAAATGACATAATTTCATTCTTCTTTGTTGCTGAATAAAACTCCATTGTGTATATATACAACATTTTCTTTATCCCATTTGTTAGTTGATGGACACCTAGACAGGTTCCATAGTTTGGCTATTGTGAATCGTGCTGCTATAAACATGGGTAGCATGTGTCACTATAGTGTGATGACTTTATTTCTTCAAGATAAATAATGAGGAGTGGTACAGCTGGGTGATATGTTGATTCCATGCCTAATTTCTTGAGGAACCTCCATACAGATTTCCATACTGACTATAATAATTTACAGTTTATGAATCATGTGACAGTGTTGCTTTCTGTCCACATCCTCTCCACCATTTATTATTATCTGTATTTTTTAGTTGCAAGTGGACACAATACCTTCATTTTATCTATTGTATGTGGTGCTGAGGATCGAACTTTGTGCCTCACATCTGCTAGGCAAGTGCTCTACCGCTGAGCCACAACCCCAGACCCTGTTATCTGTATTCTTTTTTTTAAATTTATTTTTTAGTTGTAGGTGGACAGAATATCTTTTTATTTTATTTTTATGTGGTGCTGAGGATCGAACCTAGTGCCTCACATCTGCTAGGCGAGAGCTCTACCGCTGAGCCACAACCCCAGCCCCTATTATCTGTATTCTTGATGGCTGCCATTCTGACAGGTGTGAGATGAAATCTCAGTGTAGTTTGGATGTGCATTTCCCTAATTGCTAATGATGTTGAATATTTTTTCACGTATTTTTTGGCCATTTCTATTTCTTCTTTGAGAAGTGCCTGTTTAGTTCATTTGCCCATTTCTTAATTGGGTTATTTGATTTTTTGGTGTCACGTTTTTTAGTTCTTCATGTATTCTAGATATTAGTCTGTCGAAGAGTAGCGAGCAATGATTTCCACCCATTCTGTGGGCTCTCTCTTCACATTCCTAGTGGTTTTTTTTGCTGTGCAGAAGCTTTTTAATTTGATGCCATCCCATTTATTAACTCTTGGCATTATTTCCTAAGCTTACGGGCCTATTGAGGAAGTCGTCCCCTGTGCCCATATGCTGGAGTGTAGACCCTGGGCTTTCTTTCCTCTAGGAGTTGCATAGTTTCTGGAATAGACTTTATTATTTTTTTTTTAATTTTTTTTTTTTTTAGTTGTAGATGGGCACAATGTCTTTATTTCATTGCTTTGTATGTGGTGCTGAGGATCGAACTCAGGGCCTCACACATGTGAGGCAAGTGCTCTACCGCTGAGCTACAATCCTAGCCCCATAGAATAGACTTTATTTTTAAAGAAGTTTTCGGTTCACCACAAAAGTGAGCAGAAGGTGAAGAGAGTAAAGCACCCACTTCCCCTCTAACCTCTCCCACCGTGGACATTCCACCAGAGGGTACATTTGGTACAACTGAGAAGCGTACACTGACATACCATTTTCACTGTTAGGTCATAATTTACATTAGGGTTCGCTCTTGGTGTACACTTTATGGATTGGACAAATTTACAATTATGTGTATCCAACAGTAGGAGTTTCACACACAGTCATTTTACGGACCTGAGAACCCTCTGTAATCCACCGGTTCACCCCCTCCCCGCTCTGATCTCTAGCACCCACCGATCTTTTTTACCATCTCCATAGTTGGCCTTTCCCAGAATGTCATCTGGTTGGAATCAGACAACATATAGGTTTTCCAGATTGGTTTCTTTCTCTTCCTCATATGCATTTAAGTTTCCTCCAGGTCTTTGCATGGCTCCTTAGCTCATTTCTTTTTACCTTTGAATAATATTCCATTGTCACGATGGATGAGTTTTTTTATCCATTACCCTACTGAAGGGCATCACGGTTGCTTCCTTCCAGGTTTGGGCAGTTGAGAACAGAACTGCTCTAAACAAAAACGTGGAAGTTTTTGTGTGAACACAAGCTTTTAGCTCCTTCAGGTGAGTATCCAAGAGTGTGAGAGCTAGATCAGCTAGTTTCAGAAGACACTGCCAAACTGTCTTCCAAAGCGATGGTGCCAATTTTGCATCCAGACCAACAGTGAGTGAGAGTTCCTGTCCCTCCACATCCGGGCATTCGCTACTGTCAGTGCTCTGGATTTTGGCTATTGTAAGAGTTACATTGTGATATCTTATGATTGTTTTAACTTGCATTGCATCAGGGAAATATATAAGCAACTTTTTATATGCTTATTTGTCATCTGTCTATCTTTTTCTGGGAGGTATCTGTTAAGATCTTTGGCCCATTTTAAAACTGGGTTTTTGTTTTCTTATTGCTAAGTTTTAAAGAGTTCTTTATATATTTTGGGTAACAGTCTTTAATCAAATATGTCCTTTGAAAAGTATTTTCTCCCAGTCTATGGCTGGATTTTTCACTCTTGAGAGTGACTTTTTTAGAGCAGAACATTTTAAGTTTAATGAAGTCAATTATTTCTTTCATGGATGGTAGGCTTGTCATTATATCTAAAAAGTCACTGCCAAACCCAAGTTCATCTAGATGTTCCTCTATGTTATCTTGTAGGAATATTATAGTTTTGTTCTTGCATTTAAGTTTCTGATATATTTAAACTAAGTTTTTGTGGAGGGTGCAAGGTCTATGTCTAAATTCATTTCTTTTTTTTTTTCATTTTTTTCGCAGTGGCTCCCGTACTGTTGGTTGAGATGCCTGTCTGTTCTCTATTGTATTGCCTTGAATCCTATCTTAATATCAGTTGACTCTATTTGTGTGTGTGTATTCCTAGGTCATACATTCTGTTGCATTGATCTATTTGTCTCTTCTTTTGCCAGTACCATAAGTCCTGAGTCAGGTAGTGTTCACCCTTGAGCTTTATTCTTCTCCTTCAATATATTGTTGACTATAATGAGTAATTTCCCTCTCCCCCAAATTTAAAAATTATCAATATACACAAAATAACTTGCCAGGATTTTAATTGGGATTTCACTAAATCCATGATCAACTTGGGGAAGAACTGGCATCTTTTTAAAAAAAAAATATATATATATATTAGTTGTAGATGGACACAATACTTTTATTTTATTTATTTATTTTTATGTGGTGCTGAGGATCAAATCCAGTGCCTCATGTGTGCCAAGCAAGTACTGTTCCACTGAGCCATAACCCCAGCCCAAGAACAGACACCTTGAGTCTTGCTATCCATGATCTTGAGTCTTATCCATGAACATGGAATATCTCATCTAGTTCTTCTTTAATCTGAGTTTTGAAGTTTTGATGTTTTACATATAAGTTAGATTTATGCTTGAGTATTTTACTTTGGGATGCCAGTGAAAATGGCATTGTGCTTTTAACTTCAAATTCCCCTTTCTCATTGCTGGTATATATGAAAATGGTGACTTTTGTGTATTAACCTCACACCTGGTGATCTTACTTTAATTGCTTATTAGTTCCACGAGGGTTATTAAAATTGATTCTTTCAGATGTTTTACAAGGACAGTCATGTCCCATGCAAACAAAGATGGTCTTATTTCTTCCTTCCAAACTTTATACTTTTATTTCTGTTTCCTTTCTTAGTTTATCTTATTAGCTAGGACTTCTAGCACAATATTGGAAAGCCGTGGTGAAAAGAAAGAGCCTTGTTCCCAGTCTTCATGGGAAAGTTTTAAGCATCTCATCATTAGGAACAGTGCTCCCTGTGGGTTCTTTGTAGATTTCTCTGTCAAGTTGAGGAAGCTGCTCTCCATTCCTAGTTTATTGCAAATTAAAAAAACAGTGATGAATGGCTGCTGGACATCGTCAAGTGATTTTTTTTTTAAGTTGTAGATGGACACAATACCTTTATTTTATTTATTTTTATGTGGTGCTGAGGATCGAACCCAGGGCTTCACATATGCGAGACAAGCACTCTACCACTGAGCCACAACCCCAGCCCAAGTGATTTTTCTGTCTCTATTAATAGCATGATTTGAGCTTCCATCGATTGCTTCGTTACATTTCAGCTTGTGTCACATTGGCCAGGATTGAGTGACAGGGCATGGCTACAAGGCAGGCCAGGACACATAGCTGAAATGAAGGACCCTCCTACTCTGAGAGACGGAAACTTCCCCACACCACCTATGAGCATGTACTGTCCCCAGCATCCCATAGGCTGCTGGGCTTGGTGGGAGACCACACTGCACCCTGCCTGTTACATGTTCCAAGGAGGGAGCCTGAGAACCTACAGAACCAGCATCCCCCAAGAGGGCCTTCCGCATCTTAACATTTCCTGGGATCTTTTCTTTCATTTGAAGATTCACAAAAATTTCAAAGATATTCTAAATATTCCTATATTTGTCCAAAATATAAATTCTGTTCAAGTTACTTACTGCAGAAAAAACAAATGGTGGCCCTTATTGTGTCTTTGCACACACACCTTGATGTGAAGACAGGATGCTTCTCTAATGCTGGAGGCACTGGCTGTACAAGACATGTCTGTATGTTGACACAGCTTTCTTGGTTCTAAAGCAACACATTTGTTTGGGTGCTATTCAAGTGACAGGGAAGATATGGACGTGGAACCCTTCAGCCCAACGTCCCCACCTCCCAGAAAGATACCCCCTGGCCATGGATTTTGTCTGTTCCTGAGACTGGTCCAGATTTTGATAGACAATAATTTACTTTTTAAATTTGTTGTTTAAAAATAGTGCTGAAGCAGATTGGAGTTCTGAGGGAGGAGGACTGGAAGCCACGTGTTGTTTATGGGCTGTTTGAGTCAATATTTAGGATTCCAATGTCAATTATTTGGAATTTCAATACATGAGCCATACGCCTCTTTCATCCACCCGTAATTATTATCACACTTAGACATGGTCTACAAGGCCTTCCTAGCAAGGAGACTGCTGCAATAATTAACAAGGCATCCTGCGGATGTTGGGCCAGCGTTAAACCTTGAAGACCTTAGTTTCCATTCAAGCCTTAGGGACACAAGGTAGGGAAATCTGTTAAGAATTCTGAATGTGGGTGGGAGCACATCTATTCATTCAAAAGGTTTTCATTGTGTACCTGGGAGTGCCCATCCTGTACTGGACATGGGTGCCCAAGAACAAACCTGGATGTTAGGCCAAGCATCAGCCAGACATTCACATGAAACTTAATTAATTCATCACAATCAATGCTATGAAGGAAAAATGCAGCCTGCCAAAGGGCCTATAATAAAGACAGGCAGAGCCCTTTGGGGTCAGGCCAGGCTTCTCTAGGGAAACCACACCCAGAGGAAGAAGGCAGGAAGGCAGATTTGAGGGGAAGGAAGGCAGATTGGGGGTCAGCAATTTCATGCCAATCAAATTGCCCTGGAGGTCAGTGACGTTGGTTTGAGAAAATAGCAAGTGGATCATGAGAACTTGGCTAGAGTAGAGACTGAAGGTCAGAGTGAAGAGAGGTAGATGGAAATAAAGGAGGTCAGGGGTGAAATCAGCAGGCCTGCAAACGTATCTGACATTGAGGTGCTGCTGGGAAGGCTGGGGAAGGGAGACTTGGACATTTGTGTAGGGCCATAGGAATGGGTGGCAGCGCCATATACAGGAGCAGGGCATGCAGAGGGGAAGAAAGGCAGATCCGAGGGGAAGATCATGAGACTACGGAATGCAAGGGATCTATGAATCCAACCCTTTCATGTTAGCAGATGCTTGGGGCCAGAAATAAGAAACAACTCCATCTAAGGCCTTGCTTCTTTGAAGGACAGAAATTTCTAGCACCTGCAAAATCTCCACCCTTCCAGTCCTACGGAAGCAGAACCTACATTTTAATAAGATACCCCAAATCTGTGGAAATGAAGTGTGAGGAGCTTCCTCCCTCAGGACTTTGTTACTAAGCTGCAGAGCTGAGTTAGCACTTGGTTAAACATGTGATGTGGGCACAGTATTCTTGCTTATATTCTGTACATGTGGATTTGGAGTGATACTCAAGTTAAAAAGGCAAGTTTAAGACTGCCATGCTTGGGGAATACTTTATTCTGTGGGCATTGGTCTACTCATGTTTCATCTGTAATATGAAGAAAGGGAGGAAAAGAAAGAAATAGGAAAGAAGAGAAGAAAGAAGGAAGGAAGGAAGGAAGGAAGAAGGAAAAAGGAAGGAAGAAAGGAAGAAAGGAAAGATAAGAGACTCTTTAAAGGCCCTTTATGTAATGGGCTATCCACATTTTGTGAATTTGCATTGAGAAGGAACTGGCCAAGCCAATGTGACATTGCATATTGTGGACACATGCTTCAATAGATTCTTTAAAAAGAAATCAAAAGTCCCAAACTCCTTTTTCTCTCATGAGTTTCTTTTTAAGGAAGGGATGTTGGTAATGATTATGGATTTCTAAATGTTGCTTTTAAAATAAGTGCTATAAGAACTTCACAGCAAGAGACTTCTTTTGTTTGTTTTTGTTATTTATGAAGCTCCACCAGGCAGGAATGCCAGCTGATACTGGGCCATGTGCCAACATGACTGGCATGTTGTTGGCTTCTAAGTACCAGATCTCAGCACAGGTGTAGCTTTGGGAAATTGTACATAGCAGTGTGTGTTTTCTAATTTGTGGTAAAAAAATTATCCCACAATTTAATGGATTAACACAATAACCATTTCTTGTCTCAGAATTTCTGTGGGCCAGGAATGTGGATTTGAGTTAACTAGTTTCCTCTGGTTGAAAGTCTTGAGTTAACTAATTTCCTCTGGTTGAAAGTCTTGAGGTCACTGTCAAGGACTGCAAGGGACTGTGTTCTCATAGGTTTAATTTGGAGGGGTGCTCAGTCTGCTTCTAGGTTCACTCGTGAGGTTGCTAGTAGGCCTCAGCCTCTTGCCATTTGGACCTCCATAGGGCTGCTGCCTCATGACCTAGCAGTGGCTCCCCCCAGGGTAAGCTATCCAAGAAAAGCAGAAAGAAATTGCCTAGAGCAGAAGCCACAGTCTATTTATGACCTAATATCAGACTTACCACATCAACCTGATCACTTCCATCATATTCTATTTTTTAGAAGGAAGTCAGTAAGTCTAGCCCACCTGTGAAGGAAGGAGATGATACAGTGGTAGGGATCCTTATCCCCACTCTCTGTATGGAGAATACCAGAATGTGTGACACAAGGTGCCCAGATATTTGTTAGAGGTATGAATAAGTGTGAAGCTCTGCTTAGTGCCAACTGGGTATAACTCAGAATGTTTGAAGGGCAAACACCACGTGAATGAGAAAATTACGTATGTGATGGTATCAAAATCCTTTTTTTCAGATGACTTGAAACAACCCAATTGTTATATTTGAATCTTGAGTGTCCCCCAAAGGCCCATGCATTAAAGGCTTGGTCCCAGAGGGGCACTACTTTAAGAGGTGGGGCTTAGTGGGAGGTCTTTAGGTCACTGGGGGAGTGTCCTTGAAGGGGATATTCTGGCCCCCTTCCTCATTCCCTTTGGCTTCCTGGCCTCGAGATGAGCGGTTTTGTTTCACCATGCTCTTGCCGTCATTACCATCCAGCACCCTCCCCTAGGCCTAAAAGCAATGGTTTTGCCTGATCGTGGATTGTAATCTCTAAAATCTTGGCCAATAAAACTTTTCCCTTTATAAGTTGACTGTCTCAGGTGTTTTGTTGTAGTAACGGAAAGCTGCCTCACATCGACATACCAAGATAAAATTGAAAGCCTCTCACTAGGGTTTTCAACATTTTTGTGCATGGCTCCTGTACTTTTGTAAAGTTGTTGTTGTTGTTGTTCATGGAACATCAGCTTAATTTACATGCTGGATGCATGGAAGACTGGCCCATAATGTCCTCTCATTCCGAGGCGTTGATGGCAATGTGTCATTGAGTTGGACTCCTTCCCTTGTTTCTCTCCACATTGTTATTTGGCTCTGTCCCTTTGCTGCTTTTGATTTTTAACTCTGTAAAGATACAGCACTGGTAAACGTGAGTGAACCAGAGTGTGTATAGGAGTTACTCTCACAGTTTGGAAAAGATTAATCAAGAGCAGATTCAGATAATTAGTATTAATCTCATACTTTGGCTGGGATTCTGAATCCTATAACACACACATTATTTTCCCTCCAGTGCTGAAAATGTTGGCCCCTGATAAAGGATGTCTTCTGAGTGAAATTTTAATGAAACTCTATCTTTGAGATAATTTAAAAATAAAGACAATAGTATGTTTTACATGTGTTAAATCTTCTAGGAAGAAAACAAACAAGTAGAAACAATTAAGGTAATTTTTTTTTTTTTTAACTGAGAAGTGTAGAATATTGTCTTGGTCCATTTTATGTTGCTTTAATAGAACAGCTGGTAGTGGGTGATCTATAAACAACAGAACTTTATTTCTCACAATTCTGGAGACTGGAAGTCCAAGATCAAGACTGTTGTAGTCAGGTTTGGTGGTTTTTTGTTTTTGTTTGTTTGTTTGTTTTTTGGTTTTGCCATTGTGACCAAAAGATGTGACAAGAACAATTTCAGAGGAAAACTTTATTTGGCACTAACAGTTCTGGAGGTCTGAGTCCATAGATGGCTTATTTCATTGCTCTGGACCTGAGTTGGGGCAGAACATCATGGCGGAAGGGTGAGATGAAGGAAAGTAGCTCAGAACATGATAATCAGGAAGCAAAGAGAGACAGCTCCACTCTCCAGAGGCAAAATATAAACCCTAGAGGTAGACCCCCAGTGACCTACCTCCTCCAGCCACACCCCACTCAGGTAATCCATTCAAGTGGATTAATGTATTGATTAGATTACGGCTTTCATAACCCAGTTGTTTCAGCTCTAAACTTCTTGCATCATCTCACATGTGAGCTTTTGGGGGACGCCTGATATCTAAATCATAACAAAGGTGCTGGCCAGTTTGTCGTCTGGTGAGAGCTGTTCTCCTCTTTCAAGATGGCACCCTGAATGCTGTGTCCTCTAGAGGGGAGGCAAAGAGAGAGCCCTCCCACAGGCCCTTTTACTCCCAAGTTCACCTATCCCTGAGGATAGGTCTGCACAGCCGAAACTCCTCCTAATACTGCTGTATTGGGAATTAAGCTCCCAACATGAACTTTGGGGGGATGTCATGGCTTAGATATGTGGGGTCCCCGAAAAGCTCCTGTGTGAAGCAATGCAAAGATGTTTAGACGTGAAATGAATAAACCATGAGAGTTGTAACCTAATCAGTGGATTAATCCAGTCATATGGATTAACTAGGCCCCAACCATATGTGGGCAGGGTGTGGCTGGAGGAAGTAGGTCACTGGGAGCACATTTGGGGTTTATATTTTGTCCCTGGTGAGCAGAACTCTGTGTTTCCTAGTTGCCGTGTCCCGAGCTGCTTTCCTCCGCCACAGTCCTCCATGATATTCTGCCTCGCCTCAGGCCCAGAGCCATGGACATGACTGGCTGTGGACTGAACCTCTGAAACTATGAGCCAAAATAAACTTTTCCTCCTCTATTTTGCTCTTTTTGTGTCTTTTGGTCAGAGGGGGAAAAAGAATCTGACTAAAATGGGGGACATTCAGATCATGACAGCTGTTATTTATCGTTCCATATTAGATTATTATTAATTGAAAGTAGTTTTTAGAGTATTTATTTTACAATATTCAATTCTCAAAATTAAATAAAAATAATTTGCTTCTAGGCACATCTTAAACAGGTACATGTAAGCTCTTATAATTAATTTGGATAAATGAAAATGCATGCGTTTAAGGATTCATTGTATACATCTGTTTTAGCCTGGTTGACAGTGTTGTCTTTTCAGGATTGTAATAAAGCTAAGTAAAAACATTTGGGTTTCAAATGGTTTCTGCAATTTGGCTGACCAACCAAATATCTGAGGATTCAAAGAAGTCAGAAAACTAAAGTATGCCAACTACATGCATGTTGCCGAATGGACTAGCTGCAAAATCCTACACAGATCCCAAAATGCACTCAGGAGCCCTGAGTTTTATATATAGAAAGATTATAAACAAGTAAAGCATAAGGTAACGTGAGACTTGTGTTTGAGCTTGAGTCCAAAGAAATAACAATTCTCTAAATATGAGGCTGAAGTTGCTGTGTTCAGTTTTAACATTTGAAAAGTCTACTGTGTTTAAAAAGTAAAGAATGTCAAGTTTTGTTGAAGCTTGATCATTAATGTAACTGTTAGGCAGTGACTAATTTTCTGGGGCGGGGGTAGGTCTGAAAGAAAGCAGACAATTTTCTTGTTTAGAATTTTGAAATAAAAATTGTGAGTCACATAGCACCCTTTGGGTGACTGTGTTCATCCGTGATTTAGGGAAGAAAAAAAAAAAAAGGTTAGAAAATGCCACTTATTTTATACTTATAGATCTTCTCATTTCTTCAACATTTTGATGAGTTAACAAGATTCTGAAAGGGAATGCTATGTGGTATGAGTGTGTCCCCCTAAAATTCATGCACTGGAGGCTTGGTCCCAAGTGTGAGGATACTAGGAGGTGGTGGAACTTCTGAAAGGTGGAACTTAGTGCCAAGTGGGTGAGTAACTGGGGGTGCTGCTGCCTTTGGAAGGAACTAATGTAGTTCTAAGGGATCCCAGTCAGTTCTCATGACAGCATTCCTACAAAAGGTCAAGACTTCCCTCCCCCCAGTGCAACATCAGTGTTGCTCTCCAACCTTGATGCCCTTGACCCTGAGGAACTCACTCACCAAGGGCTAAGGAAATGAGGATGCTCATCTGGGTTTTTAGCTTCCCCAATGGGAGCTAAGTAAACCTGGTCATTATTCAGCATCAGGTGTTGAGTTAGCCACTGGTCAATGTGATCAAAACTCCTGACGATAACGGCTTAAAGGAGGGAAAGGTTTTTGGGTCTTGTGGTTTTAGAAGTCTCAGTCTGTGGTCAGCGGACATCATTGCTCTGAGCCTGAGGTGAGGCAGACGTCATGGCAGAAAGGCATGCCAGCTCATGGCAGAGGGAAGCAGAGGGGAGGCAGGGAGCCGCTGGGGAAGGGACTGGCCACATGTGACCTGCTTCCTCCAGTCATGCTCCACCTGCCTACAGCTACCACCCAGTGGTCCATTCAAATATGAATCCATCCAACGGATTAGTGCACTGATGAGTTTATAGCTCTTGTATCAAATCATTCACCTCTGAACATTCCTGCATTGCCTAACTCATGAGCTTTTTGAGGGATAGTAAGATCTAAACTATTACAGGTGGTTTGTGATAGACCTGAAAAACAGACTAACTTAGGGAGCTTCAGCTTAAGACCCCTAGGGACTTCCTACCTGGCCCATTTCCTGTACCCTAGGAAGGAAGGCTTAGTGAACTGTTTCATCCATGAACTTTACTGTGAAGCATCTGTGTACAAGACTGGGTTCTGGAGCTCATGCCAACACAACCCTCTGCGTGTGAATGAGGATGACCGTCCACAGAACTGGCTCTGTTCATCACTCCTGGGATCTGGCTGGTTGCTCCGAGGCACAGTTGTGCTCAGCAGGAGGAGGGGTTGCTTGCACTGGCTCTGGAGCCAGAAGAAGCTACTGTGGGCTTAGAAAGGAAGGTGATGGTGGGGCAGGAGTCTGGGGAGCCATTGCCACTGTCCATCAGGAAAGGAAGGTGGTCACTGGACTGCCATTCTCTCTCCTACCCATGACTTTAGGGACCATTGACGGTGCCACCCAATAAGAAATGCTCCCAAGTCATCTCCCCATGAGCTGATTTAGGCTTCATCAAGACAGGAAATAGAGAGGAGCATCCCCTAATCATGGCTGGTAAACTCTGGCCCAACACAACTACCATTCACTGTGAGAGTGATAGAGCTTCCCTGAACCTTCTGGTAGCAGGTTTATAGAAAGGGCTAAGCAAGGTTGTAGCCTGTTACTTATGGCTTTATTTACAGGCTTCCTATAGACATAAGTTATGCAAACATGTCTGATATACAGTATATGTGCCTTTTCAGACTTGATTGAAAAAGCCTAAATAGCTCATTTTCTTCTCCTATTTGAGAGCCCACGTCTTGGATTAAAAAAAGTACTTGAGGACTTGCTGTGCATTATAAAAGACTTGGTGCTAATCATGGAGTAACTACTTCATGTTTTTTTCCCCCTAACTTGTCAGAATGGCTACTGAGACTTTTCAAATGTCCCTGTAGGAAACTGGTGTTGTAATATACTTTTTCTACTCTAATTTGAAGGTCTACTAGATTATGTTGAGAGACTTCCTTATGTTGAACCATCCTTGAATTCTTGAGGTGTACCCTAGGCAGTCATGGTATGTAATTTTATATATCATTGTATTCTAACTGCAAATTTTTTAAAGAATTTCTACACTTACGTTAAATTGAAAACATTTCACTTAGAATCTATGTTCACAGGTGAAATTTGTGTAAAGTATTTGTCTTTATCTGATCTAGATTTGAAAATGAACTAAGAAGTTCTTCATCTGTTTCAGTGGCTAGAGTAGCAGAACAGTGATCTGTTTTTATAAAACTCTAACTAAGCCTTGACTCTAAAAAATGAGAATTGATTTTTTTCCTGCTTTTTAGAATTGCTATGACTATCAACCTACATGAAAATGTTTCTGCAGACTCTAGCATGCTATGCAAATGTTATGAAAAATGATAATTATTATTTTGAGCCTGCAGGTTGGATTTGTCTGCATGCTTTTAAAAATTTTTTGTAGTGTTGGGGATTGAGTCCAGGTCCTAGCATATGCTAGGTGATTCCTCCACCTTCAAACTACATTCCAAGGCCCTTGTTTACCTGTTTATTACGAATTGCCTCCAAATATCTTTCTTTCATTTTTCTCTATATACTTTGCAGGTTTGAGAAACTGACGTGGAAATTCAGTATAACTAAGAGCTCAGATTGCAATCCTTACCTCTGATAGGTACTAGGTTTGTGACTTTCAGTTTAATTATGAAATGTTTTAAAGTCTCAGTTTCTTTATCTAAGAATCAGGGACAAAGAACCTAATGGGGTTGCTGTGAAGGGGAGGATATCTGGATCATCCTTTTAAATATACTTATAAAAAGCATACCTTGATGCCTCACACAGAAGGACCCTGAAATAAATGTTAACTCTCATTACCATTAATAATACTTTGGAGATTGGACTCTGAATTTTCTGAGTTGGGAAGGGTATATTAAGCACTTTGACTTACTCAAAAACTCAATACTCTGTCATAAATGAAAAGAATTTGAATTCAAGGTTTTACCCTAGATGGTATTCTGATATACACCAAGTAGCTACAGTTTAGCTACAGAAAGTTGTTAAACCCCTTTTGACAACTGATAAAGAATGTGCTGATTTTCCTGTATTTGGTGCTGTGAAATTTGAGACGCAAAGGCATGTCCATTTGGGCAATACTCCAAAATGAAAAGGGGGGGAAACCTTGAAGACTTTATCTTCCCACTATGCAGCCTGCCCGCCAAGCATCCTGGGGATGATTTGTGTCATGACCCAGATGTACCCTAAGCTGGTCCCAACGTGAGAGGAGAGGAAACACACCAAGGAAGCTGGTGGTCTGTCCTCTTCATAACTCCATAGGCAAGAGCTGGGTTCACATTGTGCCACAGAAAGAAGGTTTTCCAGAAAGATTTGAACAGGAAATTCATTCTGACTCCCCAAATAACTCGAGGACGTGTCCTACCATTTCCACTGGGTAGCTGGCGGTCAAGGGCAGACCTAACCTTGACAATGTGTGTTCTTAGTGAGAATGTGACCTCAGCCACAGCCACTGCGGTCATTTCCTCACTCTTAACAAGCTGCAGCCTTGACTGTGAGCTTGGTGTTTTCTTCATCCAACAGAGTGGAAAATCATAGGGTTCGTGTAATGAGCAGTCTAGAAAAATATCAACAGACACAAGCAGATGTGTCTTTTGTGGCCATAAAGTTTTGAGCCTGGAGGACCCCCTGAGGAGTCATGGCGCTCTCAGAAGACGTGTGTGCAGAAATGCTTGTCCATGCAGTAGTTCCTGGGGACAGAGGCGACAGTGGCCACATAATTGCTGTTTTCCCTAACATTTTATGCAGTGAGCAAAATAGCAACATTTGATGTAGCTATTTTAATGTGCCTACAGGACCATCCCAATGATGGATTTATCTGCAGGGTTTCCATGAAAAACATCAAAATATGTACACTTTTGACCTAGCGCAAAGCTGTTTCTTAAAACTATCCTCCACCTTTGACCTCAACTTTCATGTCTGTCTTAATTTGGAAAGTTTTGAGGGATTTTGATGAACCCTTTGGTAGCATTAGAAAGATATTAGTGTGTGAAAACTTAGGAGCATCATTTATTATTACCTTTGGGATGTGGAGCCAGCTCATCCGTCACTATGTTGAAATTTGAAATCGGCCAAGGTGGGACTGATTTCATCCATGGGAACTGGCCGTGGGAACCCACTATCACTCCAGAGATCCTGTCTCAGATCACTGTTTTCCAATACGTGATCAATCAAGACTGCACTGCTCTTTTTAGACTCCACTGGACATCATGAAGATGGCTTCTTTGACATGCCCTTTCTTGGAAAAGGGAAGAGTTTTATTTCAGAAGTGAATATTCCACTTCCTGTTTCCATTTATCCTTCCTTGAACAACTCTTTCCTTAACTTCCAGAGCTTTAAGCGAGGTCCACCTCTGGGTCATAGATCAGGTATGTCACCTATGCCAGACCTTCCTCCAACTAAAGTAATTGGTTCAGGCAGGGGAATATAATGGAGCACGCGAGACTTTTGCTGCAATTTCTGGTACAGAAACATTGGTTCTTTCTATTGGAACTGAGTTAGAAAGATGTGAGATTGGAGTGCTGGGGCCATCTTGCTACCAGGAAAGGACAAGCATTGAGAATGCAGCCTGGAGGACATGGGATGGGTCCTGGGTCCTGGTGCACTGTCCGTCTCTGGATGTCTTTCCTAAAGCCCACACTTCTTGTTGGCTTTCCATTTACATGATCCAATATATTTCCTTTTCACTTAAGTCATTGCAGGTTGGGTTTCCTATCACAACAATCCAAACAAACTTCTCTGGTATAACTGGGAGTTGGCCAGATCATTTTAGCTTGGTGTCGCAAATGTTACAGAAACCCTGCTACGTGTTTAAGGAGATCGACTCTAGGTTTCCATAGCCTAGGGTGGCATTGTGAGCTTCATCCATTTAATAAGACGTCAAAGGTCATTCTTAGATGATATCAGTTATTCTTAAGTATCTGTTACTCCTAATTTGAACACAAATGAAAGAGATGCCTGAGAAATTTTAATGATAGGCTCTTCATTTAATTGCTGTCTCAATCTTCAGCAGCAGGATGTGGTTCTAAGGAAGAAAGAACATTGGAACAATCTTAGAATTTCTCAGTGGGGGCCACTCACGACGAGCACTCTCAAGATGCTTGAACAGACCCCTCTAAGCCGAGAAGGGCAGGGTCTTTCTCCTGCTGCCCAGAGCCGTGTATCACTGAGCCTCAGGGGGAAACACCCTTCTTGGATCTACAGAGGACTCTGTTGGTAACTGCGGGGCCATTCTCTACACGCTCAGTGTTGGGCAAGAAGGATGAGGGCCGCTCCACCTGGATTCTAGCCCTTTCCCCAGCCACAGAGTTGCCAGCATGTGTGATATGGCAGCTTCTCGGTAGAAGTCAAGAAGTGCATCAAATGGGAGACCAAGAACAGAAATGGTCCTAATAAATAAGTAAACTGCCTGACATGGTGTGTGTGGGGGATTACGTTTTGTATTTACCCAATTACTTACGTGCATTCTGAAAAATTATTATTATTATTATTATTATTAATAAACTTTAAAGGGATGAGAGTCTATTAGAACTTGGGCTGCTTCTTCCATTGAAAATTTTATGTTGTCTATTGCTAAAAAAAAAAGTGGAGGTGGTTCAGCCTCCTATAATCCCAGATACTTGGGAGACTGAGGTAGGAGGATTGCAAATTCGAGGCCAGCTTCAGCAATTTAGTCAGACCCTATCTCAAAATAAAAGAGAGGGGGGGGGGGGAAAGACGGGTGACATAGTTCAGTGATAAAGTGCTCCTGGGTTCAATCCTCAGTACCAAAAAAAATCCCCCAAATCCCAAAATACAAAAAGCGGGAGTGCAGAGTTTGGCTGCTGCACGGCATATGTGAGGCCTTGGAGTCGATCCCCAGCACTGCAATGGGGGAATCAGTTTTAAAAACACTTGGAAGTTTATGTTAATTAATTATTTATTTGAAATGATAACTTAGCTTATTTTTTATTTCATGGGAAGATGATGACGTTCTTATTTTTTCTTTTTCTTTTCTTGTCCTGGGGATTGAACTCAGGGGTACTTGACCTCTGAGCCACATCCCCAGCCACATCCCCAGCCACCTCCCCAGCCCTATTTTGTGTTTTATGTAGAGACAGGGTCTCACTGAGTTGCTTAGCACTTCACCATTGCGGAGGCTGGCTTTGAACTTGCCATTCTCCTCCCTAAGTGCTGGGATTACAGGCGTGCGCCACCGTGACCGGCAAGACGATGCTCTTAATCCACTCTTTTTTTTTTTAGTTGTAGATGGACACAATATCTTTATTTTTTAATTTATTTTATGTGGTGCCGAGGATCGAACCCAGTGCCTCCTGCATGCGAGGCGAGCACTCTACCACTGAGCCACAATCCCAGCCCCTCTCAATCCACTCTTGCTGAAGCAAATGCCTTAGCATCTCCTTTCCCCTCTCCAGCCCCCAAATGAGTCCTTCCCGCAGCTGAAGATGCTCATGTCTGATGGCATAACTGGCACGCTGTAGGCAAGAGGTGGCTGGTTCTTGTGGTGAAGTCACAGCCATCACAGTGCAATGAGGTCAAGGTAGTTCACACCTGAACAAGACAAGTGGTTTCATCATAAAATTTGAAGAATTCAGATGTGGTTTTAGTGTCCCGTCCCCCCCACCCCCCAGTTTATGTGTTGAAATTCAGTCCCCACTAGCGGTATTTAGAGGGTGGAGGATTAATCCGATTATGGCGTTTAAAGGTAGAACCTCTGAGTGATCAGGATTAGCTAAATTCATGAGGGCAGAGCCCCCTGATCCAATATGAGTGGCCTTCTAGGAAGAGAAGAGACCAGAGGTCACATGTACCCCTACACACTCCCTGCCTGTTGTGTGATGCCCTGCACCGCCTCAGGACTGCCTGCAAGAAGGCCATCACCAGATGTGGTCCCCTTGACTTCGGATCTCTAGAACCATGAACCCAAATAAACCTTTTTTCTTTATAAGGTAGCCTGTCTCAAGTATTTTGTTAGAGTAATACAAAATGAACTAATATGGTCACAGAAAGCAGCCCCAAACTTGGGCCGATGCCTAGCTGACGGTCTGTTTTGCTACAAATTGAGCAAGATAGCCAAAACCTATGATCATATCCTCCCGATGAGACTCATGAATGGCATCTGAATCTGCACAATGGGTACATTTTATGTTGCAAGAACCCACCAAGGAAGTCACAGCAAATGAAATGGGCCCTTTATGTTTCTCTTAATGATGTAAGAAGTTTCTTCTATTAGACCTCCATATTTTTATCTTTATACTTGAAGATCCACAAAGTCCTCGGAATCCAAAAGGATTAAGTGATCTCCAGATGGGGTGGTTATAAAGCAGAGCAACATCACTGTGTGTTCCATAACCGGAGGCCCGAGGGTCTCAAATTTCTCGGTTCACAGCTTTCTTAATTCTCCTGTAATTTTTTTAAAGACACTCTAAGCCAAAAGAAATACCTGGCACTTCCCTTTATGAAGTCAGTCCAAACACCTTAATAATATTTATGTTCTGACCATCTAGTAGCTGTTGGAAAAAATAAAACACATAAATTGAAAGACAAAAATATTTTATTTCATTCTGGAATAAGCATGACTGCTAACGGGATGTGTGTTGACCCCGTATGAGTTCTCGGGTCTTCGAATCGGAGAGGCCACTACCCAGCGTTTCCTTTTCCACATCGACTTTCATGCGTACTGCTTTGTTTTTCCTTAATCACAGAAACCACAGAAAACCTAGTCATGCAAAGATATGATATCAAGAGGGACAGAGTATGGTTTGAAGCTCAAACTGTTGTCCTTGGATTTTTAAAACCATCTGTCATGTGCTCGGCTCCTCACTCCGGCACCCCCAGTGGCTTGACACAGGGTTTGAGACTCATGAGCACGAACAGTATTGACAGACACTCTTGGGTTGCCACTAACAGTGACGATTTTATCATCCTTACGTAGATATTTTGAATATTGTGCTTCCTTGTGGTTTTTTGGGTTTTGATTTTATTTTATTTTTAAGTCCAAATGTTTTCGTCGGCTATAACACTCACTTTGACAAGAATTCTCCCTCTGGAACTAGGGTCAACACAAGTATTTGTCTCCTGTGGTTCTTAAGGACACTATTCGTATTTCAACTTTTGTCGTTTGCATGGACGCTTTTCATAAAAGACTGCACAGGGAAGTTGCTGGACTTCCAGCCACAGGAAGGAGCAGCTGGGGTTTGTGCAAGATGCGGCAGGATGGGAAGAATTTCCGTTCAATGGAAGAGGATTAGAAATCCACTTTCTCCTTCAAGACTCAACTCACAGAAGCTTCCTGCATCCCCCTCACTTGGAGGAACGACCCTGCGTTGGACTCTGTCATAGCATCCATCACCCTGTGCTACAAGGGTTGGCTCGCCGTCCAGCCTCCGGCCCCCACAGGAGCACCTTGGAAGCACCAAGAACCAAGCACAATTCCTGACCACGAAAGAAGAGATGAATCACAACATTATGAACAAAAGCTGTAACAAGTATAGAAATGTACGGTAGAAAACAGTACAGCGGAGAACTAAAGAGAGCTTGAAACATACAGGCCAAGTCTCTTGGGAACCAGGACTTCACCAGGAAGCATGGAGGGAGGGAGTTAGGTCATGAATGTGAGTTCCAGGAGGTGGGTGTAGAAATGGCATCTTTGAACGTGTGAGCACTGTGGGGCTGCAGAGGAGACTGTCCAGGGTGGCAAGGTCCAACATGGAGGGGTGGGCTTGGCCTGGACCATAGGGGACCCCATGGTGAAGAGCGTGGGTTTGATCTCTGAGGCGATGAGCAGTGACCGTATTCTATGTGGGGCATCCGGGTGGTCAGGCCCGTACTGGAAATGGACCATCCAGGTGGCTGGGGTGGAGAGAGGGAGAGGCATGGAGATTAATTAAGTGACCAGTGAAATTGCTCAGGAAGGGGAGGAGATGGATGCCTCCGCGGGGCCTGGGCCTGTGACCCCACGGCCTTCCTCAGCCCTCTCTGGGAAGTGTGAGGAGGAGACAGGGTGGGGACTTTTGAAAATGTTTCATTGTGAAATAATCTTAAATTTACAGAAAAGCTACAGTTTTAATACTACTTTATATGTAAAGTAGTATTTTGTTCCCATATAGTATTCGCCCAGGATTCCCTAAAGTCGACAACTTCCATATCCACTGAACATCAACCAAATCTGGGAAACTTCTGTTGATCAGACATCAGAACTGATCTACCTCTTTTGATCATTTTCATTTTCTAACCAATGCCTTCTTTCCGGTCTAGGATTCGACAGTCCATCGAGTCATCTGACCTTCATTCTTCCTTCTTTCATGAAGAGGTTCCCTGATTACTTCCGTCTGAATCTGTCTCTTCCGTCATCTGTGGTGGCAGTGGGGACTGCTGGGGAGTCCAAGTGTACATTCCACTTTCCTTCTTTTAGCAATAGGTCACCTGGGGTTGAGCTGAGCACGTGGCCCCTGAGAGACTGATTTTCCAGATCTCGAGTCTAAATGTGATCTTTGACCAAGGTGGGGCCGATGGTATGTGAGTGGAGAGGCCATGCATTCATCAGAGGAAGGTCTAGACCTCTTTGTCACCCAGGCAGACAAGGCCCTCTGGAGCAGCTGCCTTCATCCTAACAGCCGGGCAAAGGAGGTGGAGACATTCACGAACTGCTTTATGAAAGAAATAATGCCATTGGTTGAGGCCTTTTGTTACAGCAGCTTAGCCTACTCTTGAACTATCCCAGGCACTTGGAGTGAAGACACAACAACCAGGAGGGATAGATATTTTTCTTTTTCACGTGTGTTAGTCTTGTTTCCATAATTCTGCTTCTATTAAGGATGCAGGCAGGGGCTGAAGTCACATAGCTATTTCTTGGTGTCCCCAGGAATATATGCTGTAGCTTACAGCTGTAAGTTTTCAAGTCTATCTCATTCTATTTTGGGGTGGGGACTTATGCTAAGCTGTCATGCAGTTCTTCTCTTCTGGATAGGTGTGGGTTGGCAGACAATCACCTACGGGCTGCTAGTCCTCTCTCCTAAACGCAAGGTAGGCTTTGCTACTTGATCACTTTTTTCCCAAGCTTGGGCATAGCATCATAACTTTTCTCAAATAAAATGCCAGCAGCTACTCCTTATCTTTTGGAGTTGATTTAAAGACAAAACAAAACAAAACAAAACAAAAAAAACAAAACAAAACAACCTCCATTTGCCATTTTGAGCCAGAATTTCCATAGAAATACTTAATTACATTTAGTGGGCTATCAAGCTTTCCACCAGCATATAAATAATTCCATTCTCCATTATAAACAGCACAGACCATCATTAAGCAGAGGTCAGATTATAACTGAATATCTAAGAAAGCTTTTTCTAGTCTTTCTTCTTCATGTTTGAAAGGAAATAAATATGTCCCATCACATTTCTTCATTTTTTTGAATTCCCCTGAGCTTGGATTCACTGTTCAACTGTGGCTCTCCACTCTTCCTAGTTGTCTTCCCAGCTCTGTGTCCCTCTGGGGTAGGAGATTCCCTCTGCAGAGCAGGGATACTGCCTGACATTCTTTTATTCTGAGAGCCCAGCCCTGTGCTGGTTATACTGTGAGCATCTCTGTCAGTCAGCATGGGTCCTGATCTGCTCCAATAACAAATTCCATGACCTAATGCAACAAGTTTACTCCTCAGTGTTATGATGTAGATATTTGGTGTCCCCCAAATATCTACACATGTGAAACAATGCAAGAACATTCAGAGGTGAAATGATTGGGTTGTGAGAATTAGAAACTAATAAGTGCATTAATCCCCCGATATGGATTAACTGGGTGGTAACTCTAGGTAGGTAGTGGGTGGCTGGAGGAGGTGGGTCACTAGGGGCATGACTTTGGGGTTTATATTTTGTCCATGGTGAGATGAGCTCTGCTTCCTAGTGCCGGGTCCTGAGCTGCCTTCATCCTCCACGGTCTTCCACCATGGTGTTCTGCCTCGCCTCAGGCCCAGAGCAATGGACTTGGCCGTCTATGGACTGAGACTTCTGAAACCATGAGTCAAATAAAGTTTCCCTCCTCGAAAAGTGTTCTTGTCAGGTCATGTCATGGTGGCAAAAGAGCTGACTGAAACACTTGCTGAGAGACTCTCATAGAAGTCACTCGGGGTCAGCGGGGCCATTTCGCCATGTGCTCCCAGGTGGCGGCTGCAGGGAGATGGGAACATGGGTGAGTCATACACTAGTTCTCAGAGCTGTCCATGTGATCAGCTAAAGCAAGTGACAGGGCCACACCTGCCTTCAGAGGTGCCGCAGGGGAGGCTCACACTAGCCCTGAGCCCACCGGGAAGGGAAGGATTCCAACACCTGCTGCAGCGCCGGGGAGATGCGTGAGCTCCCGTCCCACGGTGCTGTCCACCTCTTTTGCTCTATAACTGGAATGAGAATCTCAAAGACCACATTTTTCTTCTTCCTGAAATTTGAAAAAACCCCAAATGGAAAGACAGTTATGCCAAACAGTGCAATCTTCAGGTCACCAATATGAATTCCCATGATAATCTTTGTTTCCCCAATCAGGAGGGAATCATTTTCTCTCTTCCAAAGATTCTATCCCTTGAGCCTCAAAAAAACAAAAACTTGAAATTTCGACGAGGGCTTCCATTGATTCACAAAAGGCTCCGGCAGCCGTTTCAGGTGACCTCACTTGCAATACGGGCATATGGGTTCTTTCTCCCGTGAAATACTAAATGGACTGTGCTCTTAGGAGCACATCTAGACTGAGCCCCACGTGGTTTTATCATTACAATAGATGTTCACTGAGGACCATGTGTTTTTCTTGCGAGCTGTTAACACCAGTCACAGGCCATCCTTGGAGTTGTTGATAAAGTCCTCCCTCCTTCCTCTCTTTCTCCGCTGGTCAGAAGGACATTCTCCGTTGCCTATGAGCTTCCCACAGTTTCAGTGGTAAGCGTAACCATGGTACAAATGCTTATCTTAATTTTGGTTTGTTTTCTTTATGACTTGACTTGGGGAAAAAGTCAAAAAGATTCCTTGCGCCTTTAGAATTTCTAGAACATGAAAGGCCATAGCTTCGATGGACATCCTGTTTTCCATCACCATGAGCAGGACCATGTTGGACTCTGAACAGGGATAGGCTGTGCACCCCCATGAACCAGTTCTGTGGCATGATGTGAACAAGAACACACTGGGAACAGGTTGAGTCAATCCCAACCTCCACAGCATGATGCATAAGACCTTCCATGATCTGACCCCAGCCCATCTTTCCAGTCTTATCTCCTACTGCTCCCTCTTCTACGTAGAGTGGGATAATAAACTCCAAACCACAGGCTTGTGCCTGTCTCATTAACACTGGAGTCCTACACTGAGGGCTTAATAAACACCTGTTGAGGGAAGGACCCTGCTATAGTCTGGGCTTAGGATATGCTCTCTTTTATTCTTAAGCTTTCCCACAGCCTGTTTCCCAGTCTTGGCAAATTCCTGTTTCTTTTGGCTCCGCCATCACCTCTGGGCGCCCTCTCCAACCTCCCAGGCAGAGCTGATTGCTTCTTTATTTCTGTGACGCTGGAACCTGACGCCAGCCTCATACTATTACAGTACTAAGGTCATTCTGTAATTTTCTATTTGTCTCAATCACTGACGAGACAGCTCCTTAGTGACAGAGCAGTGCTGAGGGTCTCTAGGAGAAGAGACTGAGTTTGTAATAAGTGAAACAAACTCTGGATGGTTCAGATCCCCTGCTGCCCGCCCAAGGTGGTCCTGGCCAGGTGGGAGGTCCTGTGGGACCTTCTAGGCAGCCTGTGGACTACCTGCGCAATGAATTCCCTACCACACCGGAACCACCGTCCTCACACCTTAAAATGACCCTCTTCTCTCTCTTCTGAGACTCCTATTCTGCCCATGGCTCTTGAGGACTCCCAGGACTCCTGACAGGAAAGGTCCTCTGATCCACTAAAAGAACCAGAGAAATCTATTAGCTGCAGATTACCCCCAGGTGCGCTTGGGCATGGGAGGGGAGAAATGAATCTACCCAAAGGATTTGAACTCGTCTCCACCTGGGGGCATTTCTCTCCAGTGCAGGCTCTGGCTCCTCCACCTGGCATCCCCACCTCCCAGCCGTCCCCTGGTTATGTGGTGGCTCAAGGCTTTGAGATCAAGGGGCTTCGAGGAGCTTCTGTTATAAAAGCCAGAGGAGACACATAGCAGAGTGTCCCTCTAAAGCAGGAGGGGTACAGTCAGAGACATTCAGAGACCTGTGAGGTCACAGGGACACTGCCCACTATACCCAAAGGCTGCAGGAGATGGGGACAGGACTTGGGCTTGGGCTCACAGCCCATGGGGAACATTGGTTTAAATGCTCTGCTCTCAAATCTTCTATCCTCAGGGTAAGAAACTCTCACCTCGAACACTACAAGGTTCTGCCTATAAACCTGTTACCCAAGACATAAAACACAGATGCTATCTTCCAGGGAATGGCTCCCAGGAGCAAGACATGGCAAGCCTACATTGTCCTGTGCACACAAGGCCTCGGGATGGAGCGGGCAGCCAGGAGCAGCCCGGGTGGTTAAGAAGCCCAGAGTCTGGGACCGTGGGCCAGAGTAAGAACCAGGGCAGAGGTGAGCTGCCTCTCGGGACGTGTTACTTCTCACACTTAGCCACAGTGGCCGATGGCCTGCCGGGTGCAGTGGCTCCTGGCGCTTGCTGCATCCTCGCTCTGCCAAAGGGAGAGGGGCTGACCCCCAGGCTGCACTCAGCTCTGAGCCACCTCCATGCAGATCTGTTGGCAGAGAGGAGGAGTTTCTAAATGGTACAAAAGCAGAGGTAAGTCCTCCCCCGCATCCATTTGTGCCTTTAAATGATTCCTCGCCTACCTTTCATCATTGAAAAAAGAATTCGCACCATGCTTTTGCAAATCAGAGCAATGCGGGGTTTCCAAAGCCAGGTGTGGTGGAAAGAGCACAGGTTTTGGTTCTCCTATTCACTGGTCTCTCGTGTTGGGCAGGTTAGGTTGGCTGATCTCTACCTTTCGTTTTAGTCAGGGTCTTTTTGTTTGTTTGGTTTGGTTTGGTCACTGTGGCCTAAAGACCTAACAAGAACAACTAGAGGAGGAAAGGTTTACCTTGGCTCACGGTCTCAGAGGTCTCAGTCCATCGGTGGCCGACTCCATTCCTCGGGGCCTGAACACACACAGGGCCTGCCACTGTGCCTGGCACACACGTACTCAAGAAGCAGAACAATGTTATTTCAAATAACAATAAAATCCGGAAATGGGAATCAAGAAGATGGAGAGGGAGTGGGAAGAAGTGCTATCTTGATCTGGTTTCCTTAACTCCGTCTGTATATAGTTGAGATCTCTATGTGTGTGCGCGTGTTTCATGCGTGTGTGTGTGTGAACACGTAGAGGTGTACGCTCACCCTCTGCTTCTGTTGTAGAACAAGTCATAGCATTTTCTCATATTCTTAGAAACACTTCACAAACGTCCCTTTTAATGGCTGCAAAATGACCACCATGGCTCCTTAGACTTTTCTTGACCAATCCCCCAATTGTTTCCTGGATTTTTTGCAATTATACATCCCAAGCCTCCTTTTAACTACATGCACAGCTCGCCAAGCCCTCAGCATGCTCTTGTGTGGAAGGAACGCGGACAATTTACAATCCAAGCACCAAACCCGTGTTCAGATTATGAATTTACCCAGGAAGGTCTGGAACTAAATGACTTCAAAAACCTCAATTGTCTGTAGGGTGGTCGACGCAAAAAAACCTAGGTGACAGAAAGAAGAACAAGTCAAGGTGGCCAGGACGTGTGAGAGTCGTCAGTAGGACCATCAAGGCCAACTGTTAAATGACATGAATGCTTGATGCAGCAGAGACTGGGGGAC